>DWIC01000418.1:0-12032 GCA_018248135.1 Battus belus
TGTATATACTGCTATAACACTGATATTCGAAACAATTTAAATGGGATTCATCTTAGCCTTTTGTCATCCGACAGAATGTTTTTGTATGTTTAAAGTATGGCGTCAATTTGTTAGCCACTATCCAAATATAAAAATAAAATGAACCTTAATATGGGAACAAATCAACCAATTTAAAAAAATTATTATTTATTGGACATTATGTAAAAATATATATGAAACTGCGTAGATATTTGAAAGTTTTCAGAAAATTTATCTACTATTGAAACAATGCGCATATGACAATTCGAATTTACTTCGTACGTTTGACAGTTCGCTGTGAGGTTCGAATTGATTATTCATAACCAAGACAGGACAACGTCTTTCAGGTTAGCCAGTAGTTTATTAATATTGACGTCGTGTCAGAAAAAATTGCTTTACTTTATGTCAAATCACGCTTAGTATTATTCTTTTTTATTATTCATTAGGTTTTTAATTCGCCTTTTAGGCATATTATCCAACCAGCATGAGTGCAATGTTACTTGACATTAGAATACATTATCCGTTACCAGCATGTTGATACCTTATGCTGAAACTTTTTAGGTTATATGAACTACTGCTTGACAGCAGATAAATTTTCCACTTAGACTTAGACGGAAATATTGTGTCTTATAAGATACTTTACCTTTAGTCTAAAACCTGCATGTCACTCGTTTACATTAACTTGGAGAGATCACGATATCTTCCTTCGCCGTTGCTTACGTGACCCCTAGAGTGAGGCTATCTTCGATGCTCCCAAAGATTGATACATAAAGTAAGTTTAAAGTAAAATAACTTTACCACCAATTTAAATCGACTACTTCACCTCCTTGCGTCAACCGAAGTTAGAGCTTAAAACTTGGTAGGATAATTTCTTGACAAGGCCTCTGAGCATATTATTAAACAATGAAATGTTACCATATACTATTACATAGTGTGAGGAACTGCATTCTAGTTCTCGGCTTCAAAAGATTATCTATAATTGTGTATTTCGCGAAGGAATGTCGCTATTGAAGTGTATGACCTGCTAAAGCACCTGATGACTATGTAACTTGAACCGGATTACGCGCTGCTATGTAAGACGATATCATTACTTCATTTAAAGATATAAATTTCTTACCAAGGTTCAAGTTGTCGTCTACGTGTCCGATAATTATAGCGTTATTGCTATATACAGCGCTGCACATTGGCATTTATGCACGGAGGGCTGAACAGTAAATTAATTTTTTAAAGAGATTAACCGAAAAAGTTGTTGCGTTTAAGAGATTTTATAAAAGTTGGAAAATGAAATATTAGCAAGGATACCGCAGGGCGAAAAATCGTTTTTTTTTTGTACTTTTGTCGTGACTGAGTAAAATTTTCATCAACAAGTTCTAACCGGTCGCTGTTATTTGTAGACGTTTTTTATTGTGAAACTTTTACGTTTCCAGACTGCGAGGAGTGTTTTCGGCAGTTCGATTCTAGAATAGAGATTGAGAAACGATAATATTTATTCAAGCACGGTCGCGTCTACATCCGGCCTGGGTGTCGATCCCGTCACGAATCAATGTGTGTCATCTGGTTAAAAGGAAAGTTATTTTTATCAATGCAATCTCTGATGTAAGTCCACATATATATGAGACTTTGTTCTCAATAATTTCGTAAATACAACTAATAAAGGAAATCGCTATAGATAATGAAAAGAAGTTGTTTTATGCGGGCAGAGAATAGCGGTGAGTTGACATAAAGATTATAATGAACCAACTATAATACTGTCCCAACTATACGTTGATATGTATAAAAAAAATTATATATTTTTTTGCGGATTAATTATATTTCCAATCTGAATCTTGTGAAAAATAAGATGTGTGGTAAAACTGGTCAGTTCCTTCGTCTTGTCAAATTCAGCTACAGGATAGAAAGAAACTGAATTTGATCGTGTGAATGCTTTGTAAATGGGGTGGTAAAGATAAAGTGGTTTGCCAACAAAAAGTTTTAAACCTTAAATGCATGATTAATTCAGACCTATTGAAAGATATATATTTTGTAGATTTGTACATTCTAATGCAGGGAGACAGAAAGAAATAAAAAAAAATATTCTTGTACTATTTTATTAAAAAACATTATGTTACAAATATACATTATCATGCAATTACTAGACATTAATTAAAATGATAATGATTCGGTAGCCGCGTGTGGTAGTGGTATGTTGCAGTTTTTCATCAATATGCATTTAAGGGTTAAGACTTTTCAACAATCATAACATAAAGTGATCGCTTGCAAAAGCGTTTAAATTAAATTAGTTTTTTTTTAAATTTAAAAGTGACAAGCGAGTAACTTCTGGCAGTACATAGTCAAAGGCAGATAAAAAACAATAATTAATTTTAATACGAAAATACTTATTTAAAAAACGCTCCATTTCCATGGAATTATTTCGTCATTTATTATTTCTACCATTAATTTTTGGACAGCGTTACTCGTATATTAATTGACAGCAAATTAGCAACCTTTACCCCTTCAAAGCTTTTACACCTATAAACTCCTTTTTATATTAAATACAATTCATACAAGTTTCTTAATATTGTCTCCGGCATATTATAAATTGGTTATTCAATATTCCTTTAATATTAATCAATATTTAAAAGCGAAATGAAGCACCGACGACAGTAATGATTTAATTCAAAGGAGTTTGACGTAATCCCTGATTGCAGTGACGCATTCGTATGACAGGAAGGCGTGCAGTCTATTGCTGGATGCTCTACGCGTATAATTGTACATGTTTACGACTATGTACTGACTGGATGAATCTCTATTAGTGTAACAGAACCAATCGGATTGTCTAAAGATAAATTATACCGCAGTTTCACTTCAAACTAATTGATGTATTTGTAATTTTTCAATCCATTGCCTATTGAGACGAATTTATTTCGATGCGCTCTCTGACAACAAATATTAGACAGCCGGACCATAAAGAAACGGAGAAAAATTGTCTGTTCTCTTTTATTTTATTGCTTTCTATTAGTTTGGTATCATATATTTTTATACTAGTCTACGAGATAATGTTTTATGGACATTTTCACTTATTTAAATAAAACGAACATTTTTTCTTTAAACAAAGAAAGGGTAATTTCGACATTAATTACATTATTCCAGCGATAAGATTTCTAATCGTTGAACACAGGCTTTTATCAGAAATTTCGAATAGTATTGCTACTATTGCTGGAAGCGTCTGCACCTAGTGTCAAAGACCTTTATAAAAACGTCTGGTCACCTCGCGGGTGGACGCTTTACGCTGCGCTTGTCGGTCTGTAGTTTTCACTCCATAATCTTAGGGCCTCAGCGGCTTTCTATTCTACCTAATATGTAGCCAGGTAATTGCCACTTCAAATTAAATGTCAGTCAACATACCTAATTTTTACATATACCACCAGGACTGAATGAACACTTAAAAATAAAGATCCTAAATGTAGTGAACATTTCCAAAGAAATTTAAAAACATCGCAGCGCAAGTATTTTTAATTTTTTTCGGGCTGTCGTTTCTCTAGTCTAGTGTCTGGATGAAATGAAACGCCGCGTTACTGTTAGGCATTATGCTGATCTGGATTCTTTTGGCAGTGTTGTTATTGGATACAAGCTGTCCACAAAATTGAATTGAAATTTAAAAAAATCACATTTTTTTCTTGTTTGTCCCTTGTTTATTGTGTATTGAACTATTATCTATGTATGGTTTAACCAAATTGATTTTTTAAAAGAAAACAATTATGCGCTTCGTGCTTTGGACCAAAAAGCCGAACCTTGTTTCAGGTATTATAATTTCATATTCATATCAGTAATTCATATCAGTAATATAATTTCATCTGTAAGGCGTAACTCCTGGACAAGTATTCCCTATATATTTATCAATCATTATTTAATAAGACCGAATATACGTAGTCTACATCGAGTATCTTCCGACGAACTTAAGTAAATCACATCGTTAATGATCGTGGCCTTACCCTTTGTTTGATAGTTCAAGGTCACTCTAGAAACTTAAAAACCCGGTGGTCATCTGTTCTGCGCGCTGTCACTTCAACTTAGTAATTCGCTAGGTAATGTCTGTTACGGTTCCGGTATGATTAATTTTAATACAAGTTACAAGCCAGAACAATAATATGTTTAATTATTATTAGTTCGTAGCTTTAAATTGTACGAAGACTATAATTTTCAATGTGATTCTAGTTACTATCAAATTCAGCTGTTCTGGCATTTTTCTAATGACGAGTGAACACTATAAATGCTTCTATCGAAATAATTATAATAATTATTATCATCATATCAGCCGATATACGTTCAGTGCAAGACTTAGACTTCCTAAAATAGTCACAATGATCGGCATTAAGCTGACCTCAGCCTGAGGTCAACCTATTAGGTGGCCCACTCATGCCGTAATAATAATATATGATAAAGATAATAACGTTAATAAATAAATAACACATTCAAGCCAATGTTACTTTCTTATTTTTTTTTCTTGTTTAATTAGTTTATTATCGGCAGGAAATCATTATCTGTCATTTTAAAGATTTCTACATTTCAACTATTATGACTATTTTAGTAATCACTCTTTTGTATAAAAGTATTGCTATAACACTTTTTAATTTTATACAGGAATTCACAAGTGAAAATGCCTTAACGCTTTTGCACCTATTTCCAATGAGCCCATATACTAAATTGCATGAACACGCTTTTATTTTGTACCTCGATATACTTTTGGTTTATTGCAGTTATTGGTTCGATAAGGCTGTCGTTGAGTTAAATCTGAGGCAATACCTTGAGTAAATTTGTGATAGTAATTTTGACAGCCCTATGTAAAATTAATGAAAAAAATATGAAATCTATTAATTATTATTTTCTAAACTATCTATTTATTTCATTTAAAGTTCCGATTACACTATCTATAATACCTCTTGCGAAAGAAATCGATTGCCTATAAGTAATATACGTATTTGTTTCTATATTATTTTTACAGTTGTTACATTTCCTATTTTTAATTGTGTTTTGGTCGGAAATTTGCTTATTTGCTAAACGTTAAAAAAATTACTGGAAATATTTACGCCTATTTCTGAGAACACTGTATAAAGTAATTATTCCGAAATATCTATGTATAATAATTTAACTTATCTCTAATCTAATATGACAGACATTATACAAACAGATAGTATATATATGTACTATATGTCTACCAGTTCAACAATCATTTCCTACCTTATTCTTAAGGTCCACCGACCAATTTTCACCGATCAATCTTCTGTCAATTGACCAATAACATCTGCTACTTATACTAGCTTCTCTTTTGTTTTTAGAAACTTCTTTAAAGTAATACAACAACGATCAATAAACATATAACATACCACAGAGAGCTTCTATGATATTTGTGTCTGACATTCTAACGGCCGCTGGAAGCAGGAGGGTCATGTTAGCAACACCCATTGCCGCGTCGGCCAATAAATCCACGTTGGTGCTCATAAGCTGATTGCAGAACACCAGGTCTGTTCCAGTTTGATACAGCGCCTGGAGATAGTTCATCATTATCATTTTATTCACAGGATATTAACTGCTGTACATAGGCCTTTCCCAAAAATATTGAATATCTTATTGGATAAAACCGGTTAGAAAAGGCTGGCATCCGGCGTTTAGCGATGGCCTTAAAGTGATCTGTTCAGACGTGGGTGGATGTCCTACGACGCGCTTGCCGGTCTGTGGTCTCCAATCTAGAACCTGATTGAGCCATCTCCATTCCTTTATCGGACTACTAGGCGCGGGCAAAAGTTTCATCTTTAACCAATAAAATGTACCTGTTAAATATAATTCAGTGAAAGCAATTAAAATTGAAAAATCAATGCCATACATCTCGTCCATTAGACGTAAAGGACATTTTCGTCAGGACAGCCAGGCAGTGTGGTTTCATCGCAGGTAAAGCCATGTCCAGATAAGCCAGGAGTCGGAGGATGCAACCCGATTGATATAAATGCGCCGCATTCTCCTCCGTCTCCGCATAGTCCTTTAGTACGCCCAGCACCACGGTGTGGACATCTCTAAACTCGTATGACTGCCAAAAAAAAACATTCGAATATAAGAAAATTCTACAAAATTATTATTACCCAGTTTTGAAATTTTACAGTAAAAAACAAAATTATTAAACGATTATGTTATGACGTAAAGTTGAAGGAATCCATATCATGTGCAAGACTCGGGGATCTCAGGGAACTGGAGTATTGAAAATATTTCTTAGCTGAAATGTTCTGGAAATTTTAAAGGTAAATAAATATAGTACTCCACTCACAATTCAAACTACATATTGTATCGTGAAGTTTCTCTAATGTAGAATAGATTTTTTAGGAGTGGCATCTTCTAATTCTACAAAATATATCCTGCTTTCTGGAGGGAGGAGTCTCGTTCTGTTCTATTACGTCTCAATAAATTCCCCTCGGCGATCAGCCTTTGCCTTATGACAGATCGCAGGAGCTCTCCTCGAAATGTAGATACGCAAAAGCCAATACTAACCTCTAAAATATCACACAAATCCAGTACTCCAGTGGAAGCTCTGAAAGTCTTTTGTACTGCAAGGTCGTTGTAGCGGCAGATGAGCTGGTCAACAGTGCGTAGCGCAGCATGCTGGATGGCCAGGTACTTGCTCTGCATCAGCGCCAGAAGGGAGGCCCAGCTGAACTGGTTGCTCTTAGTTACTTCCGAAGCACAAACCGGTTCGGCCAGAAGATTACTTAGTGTCTGTTAGATAAATCACTCCACTATATACTTTTTTACATCATGAATTCTTAAATTTATGTAGATGTTACGCATCGAAATGAAAATTTTAAAAACAATGAGGTTACACCGGCCCTTAAAGTATTTTTAAACTCATTACGTACATAAGTACATTTTAATCACTACACAAATATATCCACTAAACTGTAACTACAAATAAGGGTATGTCAGATGAAATAAATGACAATTTGTCTCTAATATCCAGTCTTGTTGGCAAGCTGACAGTCGCTCATCGAGCCATGTGTTTCATGGTTGAACTCGATATTTTTAACCATAAGAGTAAGGACCGTAAACGAATCAAAATAACTGATAAAGCCCAGCGGTTTGGCAAATTGAAAGGGCATTGTACAAGCCACGCAGAACTGATGATCGCTGTGGTCTTACGGTAGCATAGTCCTACGCTGTTAAGGTCTTCAGAAGACGCTGAACGTAGGTCGCTTCCAGCCTGTTCCTTTGGAAATTTATAGGAGAGGTCGGTGTCCAGCATTTGTCGTTCTACAGCTAAAAGGATAAAATTACGTAACATGGCCTTAATTATCTAAATCTACAAGCTACCTAAAGTTAGCCTAAGACGATATGATTTGAAGGTTATACCTGAAGACAATTGTTCTGAACGTCTGGATCAGTACTGTTTTTCATTCTGTTGAATAAAGTGTTTAGAATGTTAGCAGAGACCAGCTGATCGCAACCTAGCGGCTCCTTCGTTAACTCCGATAAGACTAACGAAGCAAATTCTAAAACGAACGTGTCTTCTATCTGAAATAATTATTATATCATTATTTTCTTTTTAGTTCTAATCCTTCAGTTACTATACATTCAAATTTAAAAAATATCAAGTGAAATGGGTTTTGACTTTAAGATTTAACGAAGTTATGTTCTTTGACCGGTCCTACTTTGCCCGCATCCAACGACTTCCCACGAACTTAATTGTCTTCGGTTCACCTAACGGAGGGTCTACCTACGCCGCATTAACTGGCTCATGATTGACACACGTAAATCAAATAATAATTACTATAAATGAAGAGATCACTTCCTCAAACATTGTAGGAGTGCCTTAAATAGGAGAAGCAAAGAGATTGCCAAGAGTTATTAATTTACTCTACGGTGTTCACGTACATAGACAACGAAAAACTCACCTTTACCAACATTGTGGCCACGTTTCTCAAATTCTGCGGATTGTCCAGCACTTGTTCGGGGCCGAGTGGCAGTTGACAGAGCTGTGCTAAAGCTTTCAAACCGAACCGTTTGATATTCAACTCCTTGTGCTCAATGTGGGGCAGAATATATCGTATGGCATCCAAGTTGAACAATATCTGGCGGTTTAGCATATCTTGCGCCGAGAACTTCGTTATTGCGCGGAGTGTCTGAAATATTATATATAGTTCTGCACTTTTTAAATGACATTAATTTCCTTTTGGCGTTGCGAAATCTACCATTTTAACTGCCGTCATTTTACGTCCTGTCGTGACAGATCATCGTCGTTTCATCAATGGGGGAATATACCATGATCGACTCGTTTGGCAGGCGGGTAGGCGATCGCAGTGGAGTGCAGTACGCAGAGGAGGAGGAGAAGAAGCAGTTAACCATCCTCTGGAAACTTGTTCGTGAACACGACCGCGACCAACGATCGCAAGCCTCAGTCCTTACTGCGGGGCTACCTCTGCTCAGTCAAGTCATATTAATGTTAAAATTACTTCCACTAATGGATAGAGTATCAGTTCATAAAAAAGCACATTGGAAATGATTAAAAAGGCCTGTGTCAAGTTTGCGTCCTACGATTGAAATGAGATAATGATGACGAATGCATAGAATTACTTTGTGTGGACCTTCCACTGTACTCATAGTCCTTTTGTTATTTCATTGACTACCAAAAACGGACGTCTCATTACGAGCAACACCGCCGCAACAGGACACCAAGTTGATATACAGCAACAACAAACAGCGTGCCATTCGCTACGCCGCGTGACTTGATAGTCGGGTTCTAATGAACCCTTTATCAAAACGAGTATTCGTTCTAAAATTGCCATCGGATTTCGACGCAGAACCGTCCTCCTTCTCAGTTAAGATACAGAAAATCTCTATACGAGAGAGATAATTGTTCTAACAATAATTGTCTTGAAAGCGTGAGTTCCGACTAACGACACACTTCAAACAAATAAAAAAATAATCGTTTGTTTACGCAACGTTTATATGTATTGGTTGCAGAAACAAAGCTATCGCCGACTACCTGGGCAGCAATGGCTACACGGACGCGCTGGAAGCCTTCAAAAAGGAGGCCGAAATGAGCGGCGAAATGGACTGCAAATTCGGCGGCCTCTTGGAAAAAAAATGGACCTCAGTTATAAGGCTCCAGAAAAAAGTTAGTTGTGTTTTCTCTATACTTAATGAGCAGTACAGATGTGGTACACGAAATTTGGTTAATTTATTGATGGTTAAGCAAATTTTTCCCCCTTATTTATAATTTCTATAATTCAAAATTAAAATTTTTGTTTCACAATTAGCTTTGTAATGTTTCTAATGTTGGAAACGAGTCTTCCCTTAGAGATATGGAACTTTGCCTTAAACTTACCTTTATAATTTTGATCAGATAATAATTTGTGGCTATTTACGAATTAAAAATCGAACTACCAAATGCCAGGCTACCTTATATCTATTTTTTCCATAATGACAGAAACGAATTAAACTTGAAAAAATAACACTTGTTTTTAATATAAAATGAACGGGGACAGAAATAATAAATTAAAATTGTACCGTTGTAAAAGCTATTGGGCCCGGGCACTGGGATGGATCGATGTATCGTCAAAGTTTGTAGGTCGCCCGCAAGCTCTGCATACCGGGTGCCCAGTGCAACTACCCGCGTTGGACGATAGAATGGAACAATTAATTATTGGAGCTAGCTATCAACACTGTCTGAAGTTAAAGCGTTATTTCATATAGATCATCATAATAACTATTGACTTCGCAGGAATTCATTGAGTTCGTCCGTGAAGACAAGCGCCTGGAGGCAGTGCGTTACGCGAAGAAGCACTTTTCTACGTACGAGGACGGCCAGCTACTGGACATACAGCACTGCATGGGGATGCTCGCATTTCCTAAAGACACGGGTGCGTCCTTTCATTTTCATATTAAGCCTACTATTTGTATAGAGACGACCATGTTTTTATTTATTGTTTTATTAATATGCTGTTATTTTCATTTGCAAATATAAACATTGAAAATTTATAATGTATAAGAAAACTACATAGAAAAGACTATCGAAAACGTAACGAGATGAAAATGATAGCGTGAGATAAGAATCATCTTCATCATCATTTCAGCCGTAGGGTGTTCACTGCTGAAAATGAGGTCGACTGTCTGCCGATATTTTCGAAAAAGACAGTGATTGTTATTTAAACCTACCTAATTGTAGATTTACGAAAAGCCTTCATTAATCACATTTGTTATTTTAACGTTTCAAAAATATCTTATTTATTTTGTTTAAACTCAACGGCACTGTATTATTTATTGTGTATGCATGTTAACACCACGATACAACAGATTCAAATTGAGTGGCAGTGATATCTGTTGGAAAATATAAGTAATCGAAATTTGTCATCAGCAGATGTGGAGCCCTACCGGTCGCTGTTGGAGACGGGCCGCTGGCGCGCCCTGGTGGCGCAGTTCCGCTGGGAGCACGCAAGACTTCTTCACCCAGCACGTCTGCCGCAACTCCCCGTCGTCTTGCAACTAGGCCTTTGTTAAGTAGTACATGCGTTAAATATGATACGAATTAGTAACGTATCTAAAGCTATATATATTGTACATTGCCTCAGTGCTAACAAAAGCAAAATTAAAAATCTTATGGCATTTTTAAAACCATTTTACGCTTATACGAGTAATCCGTTCCTATCGCCCTTGGGGTTTTTTAATTTTAAAACTTTTTTAATTTGGTTATTAAAAAATAAGTCGCTGTAATAAGGCCGAGTTTTTTGGATTTCTTTTAAGAGACCAGTGCCCTCCCCGCCCATGCTGAGAAATTGTAGGTCGTAGCTGGCCACCATGCGCTGTAGAATGCTTCCTCTGTATAAAAACATACTCATCTTTGAGTTTTTTAATATTCTTTAACGATCATCATCAGGTCATAGATAGAGTTCTCGGTGCTGTGTTACGGCATGAATCCGTATTCTTTTTTAATGATTCCGGGCCCATCGTATCACACGATCTTTTCATTATAAATTTTCACGTATTATCCCAAGTATGTACATTACTGACCTCATTTTAATGTCAATGGAGAAGAAAGAAGTTGGTTACAACAAGGTAGACGTGAGGCTGTCAAAATAGGTATATAAATATTATTATCAATAACCCTATTACTTGATAATCTATGTATTCATTGCCATGCTTTCTGTTTATTTACCGTATCAATCACAATTTGATACTTTAAGAATGCAATTTATACATACTTATAAATAACATTTATGTACTGTTTATTTATTTCTTCGATTCTATATAACGCGTTACGAATTCATTTACTTTGTATTGTAACTTTTAGTGTTTATAAGAACGCGGTACAAATTACTCTCTTTTGTTTTTGTTTCTGTATCAAAATATTTTTTCGGTGAAAGAATGCTTTGTGTTTGGTTTGCACTGTGTATTCTGCTACGGTTAAAAATGTCGTTTTGTGAAGTTTATTACCACATTACCGTAATAGTATAATATATAAATTAGCTCTGTTGTATAATTTAAAATTGGTCTGATATATCTAATCAGAGATTTTCTTAATAACTATGTATATATGACGTCATTAATAGTGATAAAAATACGCGGGCAGGCCATTTTCATATGAATTTAAAAATAATGTAAATAACTCACTAATTTTTAAATTCTATAAAATTAAATTATATTATAGAATTTAACTGATGAAATTGTAAATGTTATATTTTGATGTATGTCTGATATATAAGAGTTTAAAAGGTGAGAAATTAAAGTTATTATGGTAATAGTAACCTTTGATACAACGCAAGACAAATCATAACACTATCATAAAAGTAATTAAAATATTGACTCGCAAATTATCCTTCTCGTGTCTTGGAAATAAACGCTAGTAGGTATTACGAATATTAACTCAGTGGATACGCTGTGAATCTATTCGGCCAGTAAGTATAGGGATATGTTTGCTTTATTATATATACTGAACCGCAAAGAAAAAGGGTCGGTTATGAAATCGTCGATATCTTCTTAAATACTTTCGTCGATAT
>DWIC01000419.1:0-12006 GCA_018248135.1 Battus belus
GTTCAATAGTTAGCTTCAAGTTCTAATCTGTATACGACGAACTCTTGCAGCAAGCGATACATGACTGTAGCGTCTTTAATGTCCTACAGGAGTTATATACTTAGTCGATGAGTACATTACGGGCCTCGTATACCACCTGATGCCTGCAAGGTGTTTACCCGGCTCCGTGGCTCCGGGGAAATCTAATTACACACCGCCCGGGGTATGATGCAGAAAGCCGGGATCATAAATCATCCTACATCATTTTACTTTTATCTTTTATTAACGGTTTTCTTTTTCACATCATCTGATGTACTGCGCTCATTATTTTCCTTATAAAATGACGAATTGCATTACACTCACTTCATGGTGATGGTGTATGTTGCGTCGTAAAATGTTTTTTATTGTTAATAACCATTGACGGGTAAAGGCCACCCGCCAGTTTACAACTTTCAAATTAGTCCCCATATTTATGTTGGTTTGTTGAAAAGAATTCTTTACTAAAGATATCAAATAAGATTCGAGTCTTTAAACTGTTTCGCCCACGCAACAAACCAGGGTTGAGAATTTTTCGTTTCATTTTATAACTAGTTAACTACGAAAATTATTTTTAAAGTGTAATTATAGCCAAGATGTAGCTATTACAGCACACATCACGAAGAGGCTAATGTCCCTCACATTCATTATTATTATTTTAGCCGTTGGTCTACTACCGTACAGGCTTCTTCCTCCCTGTTCCTGGATTCTACACCAGAATATTAAGGTTTCAGCAGCCATATGTTCTATTCTAACAGTAACTAAAACTGATTATTGACGACAAAAATCGGTTATCGAAACTATTGTTTTTAGTAATTAACTTATAAGAGTTACATCGATTCAAGAACCGTACGTCACAGCAGAAAATATACAGAAAAGTAATGTATGATGATAACTTAACTTGAGATTTTTTTAGTCAACGTTAGAAGTATATAAGTGAATTCAATTTCAAGTAGTATTGGCTTCAAGTCGCTGCCGGCCCCTGTGGTAAATCATTTTAAAACTATACCAACCACTACGCCACGCGCTCTCCCGTGAGCAAATGCTTTTTATTTTAATTTCGCATTCCTTTTATCGCCGGATTCGATGTTTATATTAGCGCAACAATCTCGCGCAGCGCTACCGGCGCTTTGTTGTGGTAATTTCATTAGACGTGGCCGCCAACTGCTGAATATTAATTGGCGCCGACTTTGCTTTGCGCACTTTTGATATCGGTTTTGCCTTAGTCCGGACTAACTTATTATTTATAGCGGTAACGATAAGCAACATTAAAAAATTTTTTGTCCATTTTTCTTTAACCGATAACAAAAAAATTTGGGGTCGAAGATATTTATAGTACTGAAAACTTGTACCGTTTTAAATAACATTTTTAATTTTAATTTAAATACTTATAAACAAGGAATATACGATGCCCCAATTAAATAAAATGCTAAAAATAATAATGATAACATTGTTGAGTGACGAGGAGATTATATGCGATTATAACCGCTCGAAAAGCAAAATTGAAAAAGCAAACAATGTAAGACTACAGAGTTTATTACAAGACGCTTACACAATTTGCGAGGATATTTCTTGTGCTCACAATGTACACCGGACGGGGCTGACTCGAATGCCGAACGTCGGGACGACTGACAATAATAACGCCTTGAATCAACGATGAAGCATCGCCGATGGAACAAAAAAACATCGGATTCGAATCACGCGCAGTTTTAATTCGAGTAAGTAAATTAAAATGCGGCTAGTCGGCGGGGCGGTTTGAATACAAATGGTTTATTGGGAACCCGGCCATTTTCAATTTCGATCCGGGACGCCTCTCTAACTCATTAGAGCAGCGATGTAGCCTTCCAATCTTATTTACCGGGTCCTCTCTTTTTGTTTACCGATGGGGTCCCGTCTCCGGTTCGGATATTTTTTTAAAAACAGCGTAATATGATTCGTCGAAGTAATGTTACGATCGCTTTTTACTACCAATGTTTCGATTATCTCTCTTGAATTCAAACTAAAACATTTTACAACAAACTTTATTAAGATGTAAAGATGTTAGATATATTTCAAAATGTAATCAAGATACAAATAATGTACAAGTTGAAATTCAAAACTTTATAGCATAATAAATAAACGATATTAGATATTTAACAAACGAATTTGCGATTTCTATTAAATAAACAAGGTATAAATGAAAATTATTTAAATTTAATAAACATATTGTATTCGTTGTTTTAACGTTATTTAGTCGAAACCGATAGAAAGCGAGCGCCATAAACAATTACCGCACCCCTTTCAGTAAATAACGTGCGATAACGCTAACGGCTTATATTAGCCGTGACCGCGAATAAAATTAAAATTTTAGTAGTTATCGGCACTGCAACTAACGTCCACATCCTTACAGTCTTTGTCCGAGCTACCTATGGGGTCAAAGCTGGGTCATTAGCTTGTAGAAATATCTACTGTAAGATATAAACAACAATTTATTTTTATTGAACATAATTTGACGAGGCCATGATTTGTAATGAGATAATTTTCATAATTATTATTTCAGCTGTACAACGTACGTATATTAGACATAGGGCTCTCTCATAGATTCTCAAAAGGGCTGGGAGGAACCGGCCTTCTCTTACGTTTCCAACCAAGTCAACAAGATCGTCATTAATTTGCTTGTTTAAAATGTCGAAATTGTGAGATTACTCATTTCAGATCTTATTATACTTTCCTTGCGTCATATTACTATATATATAAGTTTCATCTTAATTAGTTCTGGATTCTTGTGTTATCGGTCTGTAACACCGTGTTATTTGTTAAGAGCGAGATCTGAAATAGCAAATCTTTCTATAACATGTTAAAGAATTTAGACCTGTAAAGAGCGAATGTCAGTTCATAGGTCCGACCTAGTGGAGATCAAAGTCAAAATAGCTTTAGTCATTTCAACTCACGTAGGCCAACTACAAGGCATACTCCTCCCTGATATATCTATGGGGGGATATACCAAAACCGCTATGCTTAGCAGGCGGCTAAGTGAACGCAGTGTGGTATTATGGTATGCAAAGGACCTTGCCCATCCCCTGGAAACTTATTTCTGAGTAATAGTTATCCTGTGTGATTAATACAAAAAAAGTCAATTATATATATTATGGTCTTAGGATATGACGGTACCCACTAAATGTTTTATTAAGCGTTTGTGATCAATACTTAGTGCCGCATAACAAAAGACTCTTATTTAAATCCAGGATATTTCTGATAAAAAATAAGAAAAAAGGTTCAATGCCAAAACGATTTTTCTTTAATAAAAAATTTTGTAACAATGAACAATTACCTAAGACGTCCAGTAAATGAATGTGGTCCAATTAAATTCAACAAAGAGGCAGTCAAAATTAATAGAAATAAAACAAGCTTGTAAGCCCAAAGGGAGCCGGGATTATGTAATGAAACAATATCATGCGCAATCAGAGCAAAATATAGTCGGAGCTGACACGCAATAACCAACAGAATAAATTAGGCAAGTAAATTATCTTAGGGTTTTAATTCGCCTGCGACCCGAGACGGGAGCACCCGTTTATCAGAGCCGAGGGCGATGGTATTAAACCGGGCGTTCATTCCGAAAAATTACTGTGTCCTGGACAAAATTACCTGTAGAATAATTCTAAACGCACAGTCCCGCCGTGATAGCGGGGATCGTCCCAATCGGATCCGTTACAAGTCGTTAATTTAAAAAGTTATTGTCTCGTTTTGCGTGTTCTCCCGCTGGGTCGGTTTTCGACTTTTATTTTTTTCTAACAGTAATAAACAAAATTCTTACATCTTTATAGATAAAACAAGATAAGTTTTTTTATTCTAATTGGTGCTACAGCAGGATCCCGGATCTTTTCATTTTTAAAATTACTTTCCAATAAAAGCTTTTAATATTAAACGCTCAACGAGAAGAAAGAGTTCAAGAACTTTTAATCCTAATAATGTGTTGTATACAGAATATTGTAAATCTATTTTCACATTGTAAATTAAATAAAAACGTTGTTTATTCTTTCATCATCAACAACTTCATAAAGTAGAAATGGAACAAATAGCTCGCTATTAACATAATTCATATATGGGCAGTAAGTGAACTTGCTACAAACAGTAGTAGCAACTACAATATTTCAACATTAATTTTAAATTACATAAATTGCATGAAGTTTCCGGGATGCTTTGTAACAAACGTAGCAATTTTCCGAGCTCGCGTAACGAGTGTCCCAGGTAAATACCCGCCCAAGACTAAGATACAACCGGCGCACGGGCGTGAGTATTCACGTTTAACAGCTCAACTTTTAGCGGAATGCGATAAAGCTAAAGCATGCTAACTTCTTTACGTAAGCTGACGTAAAATTTTACACAATTCAAGCTAGGCAATGAAAAATTTAAGTTGTTTGGTGATACGTGAATGTCGTAACCACACGGGGAAACGTGTGCAATGATGAGGCGTTTGGAGTATTTGTTTTAACTAGTTATTTTTTATGCATAGTACCCTGTGATACACCGTGACTAGGGCTGCTACCTATAAAAGAAATAGCTGGGATGCAAGGGATTAGGAGTTTGGTTGTGTTTCTATCATACGAGGGGTATGTTCCGATTCTCGCCAGACATGGTTAACTAGTGAAATTTTCTTAATTTTTAATGTTTTCAGAAGATGCTGCTGTACATTAGCAATCGCTAGATGAAATGTTGGAAATTATACTATGCGCCTTCATTACATGTACAACAGAAGTACGAGTAAGGACTGAAATTATTTTTTTGTTTTGTTAAATCATCATTATAGTCGTGAGACCTCTTTAGGCCTCCCTCAGAGATATCCAATAAGATCGGTTGGAAGCGGCCTGCATCCAGCGCCTTATGACAATTATAATATTGTAGTATGTCTACCGTGTGTGTAGATACACATTAAATGACAAATAAACTGTTAATATAAGCAAAACACTGGTATCTTGGAACATTGTAGCTAGGATATCAATACGAAATTTACAGTACAAATATTCAAATTTAATTATTATTAAATATGACCTAAAACCTTCCAGTTGTTTTGTTTCTATACATAGAAAAAAAACTATAACACACATAAAAGATAGTTGTCTAAATAGCTGTCTGCAACAGTAAAGAAGCAGGTTATTTTATAGTTAATGAAAAAATAAAGAATATAAACTGGGTTTGTTAGGAAGTCTCATATAACACGTCGTTGTCGCAGAATAAGGAAACTCAGAGGAATCACGAGGATTACGTCGCAAACGCCCGCTCTTCCAAACTGACTTAGCGAAACAAACGACGCGCTAGATGTCGCTGCTGCGAAGGGATTTGGAGATCGTCGTCACTTACAAACTTTGCCCATTTATTTTTTGCTTTTCGCTTCACTGTACACATTGTGCTTTAGTTGCATTTATTTTTAAATTCTAACATAATGACTTGGTTAAAATATCTTGCGTTGGGCGCTTACCAACGTCCCGACTAACATAACTTGTGGAAGAAAGACTATAGCAGAAACATTTGGAAATGATTTACTAAAATACAGGGAGTATGGCTAAAGTTGTAGATATTTGTCGGGTTGGTAATACATAAGCTCTTTTGTTGGCTTCAGACCTTACATTTATTTCAAAACACGCTGTTTATATGATCACTCTACCTAAAATATATGCAAGATGAACTGTACTTATGATTTTATTATGAAATTAAATAATTTTTGTTTTGGTAATAAATAATATTCTTGTAATTTTTATAGATCAACTCAATATCGGGTGGGTATAAGCATTCAGTTTGTGCGTCAGAAAAACAATAAAAAAGTAAAGTCGTCACGTATTTCCCAATCTGAGTACGTATAGCTAAAAAGTAAACAATATGTTCATTCATTCGGTCATTATGTTCGGTTTTTCGGTTTACTGTATACATTACCATAGCCAATATATATATATATTTTCGCACTTATATCAAAAATTTTCTGATACTTAGAATGAAAGCTATAATACCAGAAGCGGTACATGAAAAAAGTGTAAAAGGAATGAAACCAGTAAAAACACCCCACACGGATCCTTTAATGACGTAGGTATATACTAAATTTACGCCTCGACGGTTTTCTTTAGAACCTTTCGTACCGTATTTCTTACATACTAAGCTCGTCAGTTTCAATTCCAGATATATTTGCAGTGGGAAAATAGACCATTCGTAGGCGCTCCACTCTGCTGAAAATATCCAATCAGGTCGATCCAAAACTAAACAAGCGTTGCCTATGGTAATGGCAGCTATGTCGGTGGAAGAGCCGAAATAAATACATAAAAAGGATACATTAACGTCGGGGTAAGTAAAAGGTTCTTCGTAAATTTCACCGTGTTTCGCTCACAATCTAACTATTTAGAACTCCTGTAAAATGAGAAAGTTTAAAAAAATGCTTAAAAATGTTGTAGTCTAAATATTATGTGTATGCATATGTACTTAATATGACAAATTATATATTACTATCTACGATGCCATTGAGTCTATTCATGATTTAGTAGGAGAATAGTGCCAAACTTCTACATTCGCTGTTGCTGAAAGAGCCGACTACAGGATCCCCCGAGCATATGTAAGATAAAAAAGGCACTCACCAACCTACATACCTAGCTGAAACAGGTAATAATGACTCTATAGCATTCGCTTGAAGAGTTTTGTTCTTGTAGTACTTTTGACGGCAACAAATTTGTGATTTTGATTGAAAGTATGATAAAAGAAGTGAGAGGTTAATTTCACCCAGAATAACTAAAAGAAATGCGAAGAGAAAAATTGTAATAACTTTCCTGATAATTAAACTTGAAAGGAATCATGTTACGTTGCAAACTAACCACGTATTCTAGAATATACGGTCATTGAAAAACATGATTGAATTGGCGAAGGTAATAGGAATTTCTCCGAAGCAACTCACAGAATATAAATATTAACAAAAAAACTGTCAAGTCCTGAGAGTCATTAAATATATTATGTTATGAATACAAAATTTTAGGTAAAAGGGAAGGGAAGTAAATTAACGTGTATAATGTTATAAAAATATTATGTTTACCGTAATGCTTAACGTGTTAACATTTTTTGACAGGAAATTGATAAGAAAATAATAATTTTACTTTTTCCTCTTGTACTGAATGACGTGCCGTATAATGGAATTAAAAATTGGAATGCAAAATGACTAACGTACGATTCGCAAAATCAATGGAACATTTATGTTATCACAATGTATTCAAAGTAGAGAGCACGGACGAACACAACGGAATAGAAAATTTGACAAAAATTGCATTTGTACGTTGAATACACTTTCGTGCTCGCCGCGTACTCGAGTGGGACCTCATAAACAGGGACACGCGACTTGTCTTTATTTATCATCCCACATGCTATATGCGACGCTTTTACAACGAACGTATCAGGCAATACCGCATACTTTGAAAATAGACGAGAGCACAGTACATGATATTTATATTAAAATATGAAATGCAATTTGTGTGATTTATATGCATGTTTTTTCAACAAAAATAGAACATAATACAAAGAATTACTACATAAAACATCTCGACGAATGCAGAATACGCACCAATCGGTCTTATTGGAAAACTATCGAGGAGGCACATGCCCCGCAGTAGACATCCTATGGCAGAAACTATGATAAATATCTTTGTAAAAATGACTATTTATCTACGAATAAACATATTTCGTAAAAATATATCAAAGAAATATGTTACCGTTACTTAAAAATTAAATCTGTCCCGAACTCTATTGAAATTCGTAATAATTGGTGACGTCAGATAGTAGTATTTCAGGAATTTCTAAGTGAAAAACGATGAGATGAGGGAACCCATTTTAAGGGTTCGCATAACTGCCGTGTTCACGATGGAAGCAATTTAAATTAGGTTATAAAATACGTCAAGGGATTGTCAAAGAAGAATGAAGTGCGCAAAGACGTTGCGATCCAAGCAGAACATTTATAGGGGGCCTTAAGGAAAGTAAAAGGGTTGTTCAAAAGAGATTTTAAACATCGAAAGAAAGATTAAACGGGGCCTCTATTCCACTTTGTTTGAAATAATGCGCAATAAAATTTAAATTGTATTCTATTATTGTTATTACTCATAACGTTGACAGAGGTGAGGTAGCTTTGTTGGTGACAAATGTTGAAATACTATTTTTTCTGAAACAATTGAAAATCAATTATTAATCGACTTCTTGATTTTATCGCTTATTAGTAACCATCGAAAGAGAAGTCTACAAATTTGTGAAAGCAGATAATTAAACAATAAATATAATAATAAATAAAACAATATTCGACAGTAAAAACAACATTTTGTTTGATCTTGGATTAAGTAAGGCGACAAATGATTGATAGAATAACATTAAAAAATAAAGTTGAAAATAATCAAAACATCAAACTTTTAAATTGGCTGTCAACAAGTATTGATGATTTCAAATGAAACGAAGGCCTTAACAAAAGACACGATCAATTAAACTCGAGTTTCGAGAAAAAAAGCTTCTCGTAAACATTTAAGTTTACTAGCAAACATTGACGAGGATTGAAGGCTTTTACTGAGAAAATGGTTTTTTAATCAGAAATATACACGAAACGTAAACGTAGGTAACAAAAACTCAACTGTGTAATTTACTTACAATAAATTAGATGGTTAAGAGGGGTATATAAAAATAGAAAAATAGGTGAAATATGTTTTCTAGTACGTATACTCTTTGACCCGCAGCAACTTTTTAACTTGCTTAATTACACAGTGTCTTCTCAGCGTATTTCTAGGGTAATGTTTCCCGTTTCTATTAAATATTTAATGTCTAATGATAAGAAAATTCAACTTTCAATGAATTCATTTATAATTTTAGTCTCACCCATAGATTCTGAATAGGACCGGTTGAAAGGGTCCTCTTTCTAGCATTTTCCGACGATCTTGAAGAGTTCATATGTCCTATGCTGCGCATATCGGTCTCTGATCACAGAACACAACCATAAGACGTAAGCCGCCATATGGTCTGCGCGTTATAAGCTGCTTATTTACTGGGCTATGTCAAATGCTTTTGTTGAAATGTTAAGCACAGCTCTGTCCACGACTCGTTGAGCGATTGCAAGATTGCTAATGAGGACCGAAGTAAAAACACGTTTCACAGCAGTGAGCCATGTGGAGAAAACACACATCGATTGGCTAAAGGATAATAGAGAAATTAAGCATTATGCAATGAAGAAGCAAGAACTAATATTATAACACTAGAAACATTTTTCTGTAGAATAAACTTGTTGTCAAACGTTGTCAGATTTTACAGACAAAGCGTATCATCGTGGTTTAGGCTAAAGAATGGTAATGGAAGACTCGTCTCCGTCGCGGCGAGTAAGAGTCCGATCAGAAATTTGTAATTCATTACTGACTTTGATGATTTCTTCGAAACCCGTTCAAAAAATTACGTTAAGTGTCGATTCTAATATCTTGATGGAACTTTCGGTTTAATTTACTCGCCTGTCGGTTAGCAAAAACATAATGTTTTATTCATTAGTACATTCCAATATGTTCTTAAAAAACATTAGAGAGAATAATGAGAGCGACCGAGGTTCTTTCCCAGTTCAGCCGAATACATGTTAAAACCTCTAATAGGTTTTCGATACTGATCAGTTTGTGACAAAAAGATGTCCACTAAAAATAGAGATGAATTCACGTAAATAACACGGCCATACATGAAATATTCGTATCGCCCGAAACGGTTCGTCGTTATAACCATTTTCGTGTGCATGGAAACAGAGCTTCTTGTGTAAATTTGAACAAAGAATGGATGTAGGATTTTAGTCACCCAAATATAAAATTTTCATGGAATTACTTTTTTATAATTACAATCACTTAAAAAATTAAAAAGCAATAAAATCAAGTAATTACATGGAATAACATTTTTTTCCAGAATTTACAAAGGCGGGAGAAGGCGAAATGAGATGGCTTTTAATTAATCGTGAAGTAATATCCAAAGTAATTATTTCTAACGGTCCAAGACATTGCCTCCGCAGCGGTGGAGTGTCTGCGTCAGGGCTCCCTATCGTATTTGAACACACAATAAAATCTTAATGAAGTGGCGTTCGCGGCTTCGAGGGCCCGAGGAAATTGTTTTTTATGAGTCACTTATGGTCCTGATGACGCTGTTAATTTAGCTACGGGGTGAAAGGAGCGATGTCTCGTGTTTTTCCTATATTAATACGGAGAGACGTTACATGTAATGAAGCCGATGATTTAAAGATTGAGGTATAAGTGCAGAGTAACACATCAAAGTTTTTTAAGGGATTCACCAGGTGCATAATATCTAATTTGTAAATAAAGAACTACGATTATTAAATGCAGAATATTCATTACGGAAGAATTTGTTTAAACAATCTCGTATTTGGTGAACGATATAAGCCAGTATAAAACTTTCGTCATTAACGATTTTTATTAATGAGATTCAATTAATTATTATTAATTAATTAACGTACAGTTCAGTACACAACAAATCACGGCACTTATATCAATTCTTAATTACATGCATATCCCGGTAGGCGTAATTGTAACCAACTTAGAGGCACACAAACTATAATCCTAAAATGCCGTTGTTTTATTTGAAGTCAAAAGTTTGACAGGTTGTAACAGGTTTTTTAATTTATTCAGTATTGTATATGAAACAAGTGTCACTTTAATTTTTCCCCACACGTTATCATTTTCTCTACAAGTTTTCAGTTCATCACAAAAGCAAAAAATTACGAATATTTTCTGCTGCCGGTTTAATTGATACAGCAAAATTTCAACAAAAAACATTGGTTGTATAGATTTTGGTTGGTATAGATACTACAAAATGTCTTGTGGGAGGTGATACTATAAAAATAAGGCAGTGATAGGCACTTCTTAGATCAATTAAATTTTTACTTCAACTAAAGGAATAACTTATTTCTTAACAGAATTTTTTGTGTCATGGGAAAATCCTACATAGGAGTTTTTCCGTTGCGGGCGCAACAAAAATTATACCGAACTTTTTCCAGGTGCTTCAATAACCACTTGCATCCGAGGCAAAGGAATTTTTATAGTGGTAAGAGAATGGTGCAGTATAAACTCTCTGACGTTCAGATATCTTTCCAGCTGTATGAGCTGCAAGAGTTATGTTCTTTTTCTTTATTTCATTTTATTTCTGTTAGAACAAGCTATCAACTGTTTCTCAGGGAAATTTAGGTTTCCACTAATTCTAAATTAACAATTGTAGCAGCACCAAGAACTTCGTGGCCATAGGAGTGGAAGTTCTTCAATGTAGTTATGCAAATACCGTCCAGCTATCGTCACTAAGCGCACCAATTTGCTTTAATTTACTTGTTCAATTAAATTAACACTTTAAATACAATTAGCATTCGCTTCTGTTGGATACTTTGTGAATGTGTGCAGCATTGCTCCGCTGCTACGTATTTAAGTAAACATTTTAAACATTTAACCAAACTGTTTGCTTTTAATTGATTTTTATTTCCCATTCTTTGCAATACCCTATTAATATAACTGATACTAAAGTTATACTATTACTTCTCACAGGCTGTTACTGGCTTTGGTTTGGGGGTGTGGTTTAGTGCGATAGCATTTCTGCAAATTAAAGATATTGTTTAATTTTTTTTTAAATTTACACATATCTGTGCAGAAGACGTATGTTTAAGTTATGTATTTGAAATACAATTTTCCAATTAAGTAGAATTGAGAGAGTAACAACATGGTTTACGGAGAGATAACCTATAAAAAGATTTCATCGACGATTTATAAAGAAAGATAAACAGCTCTATAATTAAATATTGTTGTTACGTTACGTTCACATACGTCTTTTGCAATAAGTAATCATTTGTCTTTTTAGGATCTGGCTTTTTTGCTGCTCAAATGACATTTGTTGCTTCCGCGGGTTGGAAGAGTAGGGATGAAGCTCTGACGCTATGTGGGGCGCCGCGACTCGGACCGCTACAGTTTGATCGGATTGTGTACCGTTCTGTAC
>DWIC01000420.1:0-11995 GCA_018248135.1 Battus belus
GACAAATAAAACTGCTTCCTCACTTACGTTACTTAAGTTAATAAAAGCGTCATTATGGATCATAAAATAAATGTATCATAACTGTTAAAATAAATACTATCTATAACCCATGGCTTCGCTGACAAATTAAAGTTAAGATATTGAAATTTAAAATGTGATCTTGTACATAGACATAACTGTAACAATGAAAATCAAGTTGATTTTTAGTATCTCTAATAGACATAAAATGACAACTGCAAAATGATTGAAGTTATTTTTATTAAGAATATTATATAGAATGTTTGTTCATAAGTGTGTAAATTATAAAATAATTTTTTTAATTAAATTGTTCAATCTGTTCGTACAGACTTTGTACTGCCAGAAGCTATTATCACTTTAAAGGATCGGAGTATCATCGTTTATCTTATTAAAAACAAAACAACTCGACAAAAACAAATTTCTGCGATATTGAGTTACCATACTATAATGAATAATCAAGTACAATCAATATATTCACTTTTAATTAATGTTTTTCCGTTCCATGATACGGTTGTATAATCGTGCTTTGATGATAAATTGAAAAATCTGCTTTAATAATAACTATACTTTTAATTGTCAATTAAGCTTAGATTGCGGGAACATTGGACCCGCATCTGTCACGTGCCGCTATGCGGGCGCGTTTCGTTTTACGTAGATTGGCGCGTGTTATCAACCCCACGCAGTTACTAGTACCCTCATCGCTCTAGATTTTATTAAATGCCTGATTGTTTATCATTTACCGTTAATATATTTAAATAACGTGGTTCATATTTTCATTTACTTTTGTTAATTTATTCATGTGTACGTTATGAGAAATTTTCATAAAAGTCCAATTTCATAGAAGCTATAATCAAATAGAACTCCCCTATAAGGAATTCTTGAAACTTAAAGCAAGAAGGGTTCTCTGACGGCTCTCTCACCTACTTAAAATACAACGACACTCTTTCACGCGTACGACACACACTTGGATATATCATAGATGTTCGATTTTATTATAGATTTATGTACCATTATACAAGTCAACATTAGCTATCCTTGTTTCATTGAACCAAAGCAAAAAAACCGTATCCCAGAGGCTCCAAACGCGCCCTGATGCGAGGTATAAACGCATACGGGTTTTTTGTTATTTCTACAATATTCTTAATACGGTGGTTAAAGCAATTGATTCCCAGTCCCTAATGTCCCTAAAATAATCCTTCGTACGCTGCTGTATTTTCACATATTTTTATTTTATGTACGTCTTAAATTCATGAAATGATAATTTTAGAGACTACATCGTGCTCCATACACAGTCGCCCACAAAAGAGTTACAAAATTTTATGAAGTCTAGAAAGAGGTATTCTCTTTATTTATGAACATGAACATTTTCCGTACTGTTATATACATAGACTAAATTGTCGAAAATTGTTATATACATTATATTGACCGTGGGCCGTGTAAATAAATATTTTTTTAATTTTTAATTATCTAAAAATCATTCATATAATCAATCAAATCAATCATATTTCGTCTACGAAAATACAGAATTAATAAGAATTGCTTTAAAATAATTACCTTTTTGAAATAATAACCTTTTTTCAATACTTGGTAATGCTCTCTGTCATCTTTACGGAACCAAAAATCAAGAGTTCATTACCTTAACAGACACAATACAATTCGGCGTATTAATGTACTTCAGAAATTTTTTTTTCATGTAGTGTGCTTTAAGAGAATCTGGTTAAAAACTTATTTAACAATACATTTTTCAGGAAACCTTTTATACAAAAAGATTCCACTGTAATTTTTGTACGTTTTATGACCTGTATTCAGGAAAGTAAAATTAAAAAATACGATTATTAATTTACAATTTAAAATTTTAATGAGTAATTTTTAAATTTACACAAAAATATGTTTTTAACTGTTTATTTAATAATAATAATTTTCTTTACAAGATAAAGCAATTCACCTAACGTAGTACGTACTTCGAACATTGAACTGTTTACATATCACATCTTCGAGCAAGGCTGTTGCTACGTGTTAAACAGGTAAACAAATTATGGGCTTTATAGTGGCGAATGTATAGCTTATTTTCTGCCGTTAATTGTACCCTATCGAAAAATCAATGGTTTCAGAAGTAATAAATAAGAAAGAATACGGAAATAAGAAAAACAGTTCACGGGTGATTATGCTATACTGGTTGGAAATAGGTATACAACCTTTAAAGCTTTTTTGCTGAGAAATGAAATATGTATTCACTAATTTAAAGCTTTGACATCCACGCTCGTCATTGATCACCCTGTACGCACTAAAAATAAATATCAGCTCAATAAATGTCTTAGAAATATTCCTTATTTGTTATAATACATATAAATAATAAATTTAAAAAACGTATTTTATGAGAATATTCGTACAATGCGCTCCTAACGCTTCGTATTATGCGTTTTGAAATAAAGATTCACATTTTACTGTTCTCGTCAAAGGGGAATTGAATCGAAAACATTTTTTTTACCAACACTATTGGCACAATGTAGGGTGTATTCGAAATTGATTATGAACTGAACAAACAAAGTAAAACGAACATATTTCTAGTACCAATATAAAACCAGGAAATCCCGGTTATACTTGAAATACATACAAATTATTATAAATTTCAGTTTACAGCAACAAAGTCGGAAATCCGCGCGTTATAGAGTAATATACACTTATTACAATAGACACGAAGTCGCATAATCAAAACTCGTTATAAAAATGCCATTTAAGAAGATACACACACATATACATATATATATATATGTGCAATAAAATCAATCAACATAGCAAAAAATTTCTTATTCACGGATTACAAACTATCTTTCTCGTGTTTCGTATGATATGTAGTAGAGACATGTATTTGGTTTATGTCTAATGGCGGACACTTCATTTGAATTATGTCACTGATTTATTATACACTACCGCGGCCCACTAACGTCATTACACAATTATTCTATGGACCTATGATTATAACCTCATTCTTTTCTTATTTAAGAGGAGTTTTAGAACTCAAAATTTGAAACATTTCACATAACATTTAAAGGTAAATGGAGGCTTGAAATTAAATTGTTTAATTCTGATTTTAAATCGATTACATTACATTGTATTGTGGCAGTTTAATGTAAACTAGTATGTATAAATGTTAGAAACTGTCTGTCCCATCAGTGTGGCTAAGAAAAATAAAAGAGAAATATTAATAATAAAAGAAAAGAACTTCCTATCAAATTTTCAATAACAGTGTTCATATTATTTTCATTCATAGTTTATAACAATAAAAACTCTCAGAGAATAAATTGAAGAGAATAATCAATTTATCAATAAAATAGTTTCTTACGCGGTCAATGAACCCTAGTTTTCAAGTACGATCAGTTTTATAACGTCCGATTTGTTCTACTGTCAATGTTAAAATAAAAAAATTAAAAATAATAGCATAAAATTTTCATATATATATGCATACGCTTGTAGTGTGAATGGATTGGCACGACGGAAGGCGTTTTTTATTATTGCTTTGTTTTGTATGACGAACACTAATCACATCGACCCTCAGTTTATCATGTACTTTATACTATAAAGATATCTATTTTAAAAACTAGAAGCTTTTATTTAGAACTTTCATAACGTAAAAAATTCATAACTGATAGTTAAGACAATTCAAGCACAAAAAAATAAAATACTTTTTCTTTTACATTACAATATTGTTCCTTAATAGAGGCCAGTATATTAATTAGTAAAATTTTTTTTTGGTAAAAATAAAATGTTAAGATGTGAAACAATTTTCTCGCGTTCCGTCGTGATTCTTAGGCGGGAAATGTCAAATTATGGAAGCGTTCAGAAACGAACCGGCCGACCAGAACATGACGAATTATGAGCGCTCTCGAAAGCCGGTCTCGTAATTATTGTGGACAAGGCACTTTTTGCCTCTGACAAATAGGAGCGTGGAATGACTCTGGAGCTTTGTGCCGGTACTAATGACACTCGTGAAGAAGCGGGCTCTAATATTAACTATTTCTTTTGTATGAACAGCAGACGTGGTTTTGCTTCGTTCGTGTCTTGCTTGGGATAGGGCAACGACCTCCCTTTTATTTGTTACATTACTTAAGCGTTAATACGAATCGAATGAACGCCTGTGATGAGCTCAAATTTCCTCGCCTTGTCCGCTGGCTCTTCCGTCACGCGAGCCAAGTTAAGACGAACGTAAAATTATTTATAAAATATTTTTAAAACGTAGAACGAAATTTAAATACATCTAACAATAATAATAACATTAATGCCTCATGTTTAAATAAAGCAGAAAGTTAATAAGATTTATCGAAGTTAATGCAATTAAATTAATAACATAAAATGAATCTAAGAAAATAGAAAATAGTGAAAGTAAATATGTCATGAAATCACTATCGCTTAGCGGTTAAGATCCATATCTCGCTATTAGAAGTCAGTGTAAAGGATCGACTACGTATTTTTAGTTTTAAAAGATTATGAATTACCTGGATTTCGTTGTATTTTATTCCACTAAGATTGCGATGTTATATACGAAATAAAAAAAACTTGTATTTTTATACATATAAAGAATGATTGGGTTTAGGAGTATTACTTTTAATGGGAAGTGTTGTTGTCAATTATCCTTTCCAAAAATCAACGGATTCAGAAATATTAAATAAATGATGTTAATACAGTAATAAGGAGCGTTTTGAAAATTCCTGTTACCACATATTAAAATTAATTATTGTTTATTATCTGTCTGCAGATATTGTATATCCAGAAGTTATTATCCAGAAGTTATTAGCCCGTAGCAATCCGATAGAAAAACTAAATTAATATAATATATATCAGAGTGATTACTTACACAGGGTGATTGGAAGTATGTGTGAAAGTTCAGCTGATAAATGAGTAATATACACTCCTTTAAATCATTTACACACTTTACGAATCATTCCGTATATCAATTTATTTGATTTTACTGTTTGTTAATACATGTGTCATATTTATCGATATGATCATAGTCGTCATCGGAATACGAGCGTATACCACCTGTAGAAGTAACATTACCTTAAGCGTCTGTTGCGCAAAAACGGAAACATTCGCTCATTATACAACTTACCGTAGACGATTGAGTCATGAATCTGTAACTGATTCCATTACTTATAAAGAGGTTTTGGTACGTTACACAATACGAAAGATCTTTTGTCTTTGATACCGAGCTTGGCTAAAACGCGATTTTTTGTTTATGTAAATTGTTTTAGTAAAGTAAGAATTAACTGTGTTTTGAACTAATATCAATGGACGTAACCGTATGTATTAATTATTAATGTACGGTATGTACAAAAAGTAACGCGAATTTTCGCATCATGAGTTCTTGCCTCAGGGTAGAATGGTGAATAAGGAATATTACCTGCAAGTTATGCGCGATTTGCGCGAAGCAATCCGCCAAAAATGACCGAATTTGTGGAAAAACAAAAATTTACTTTTACACCACGATAACGCCCCTGCTCACACATCGCTGCTTGTACGCGACTTCTTGGCCAAAAACATCACACTAATGATACCGTAGCCACCGTTTTCCCCAGATTTGGCCCACTGTGACTTTTCTTGTTCCCGAAGAAGAAGCCCATGAAAGGACGATGCTTCGCCACGATTGACGGCATCGAAGGAGGAGCTCAACAAGATACAAAAAAATATTTTTTTAAGTGTTTCGAAGATCGGAAAAAACGTTGGCACAAACGTGGGGAATAAATAGATATTCACGAATAAATAAATAATTTTTGAAAATACACAATATGCACGATAATTATTTTACATGACCGTTTTTGGGAAGATAATTAAAAAGGTGAGAGTAATATAAAAAGACCACTCCGTCTTAACATTCTATTAATCCAACAAATTAACATGTATTCTTATAAATTATTACAAAGGTTTTATAAATTTAGATTAAATAGAAAATAATTATATTCATTCAGTTATTCATTAACTAAAAAAATAAGCAATAAATTATAATAGATGTTATTTACAACTCTGATCCATGCATGTCTAAACAACGAGATGAGAAGCACATTAATTCCGAAATGACGGACTTAAATTGTACATTTTACGCCAAAGCGCGTCTTTCGCTTGTCTATCCAACGTTAACGATCTCGCAAAACCTAAGAAATATTAGTATTCCATCAGTCGTGTGTGTGTGTTTGGTGTGTAGTCAATACAGTTGGGTTTAATGTTTGATCAATTGCGTAATGAAATAAATAATGACAAACGAGACGAATTAAGAACAGCTATCAAATATAAAGCAAACATTAGCATTATATGATAGTTTGAAACATTTTTCATATTGTATAGCGAATGACGGGTTGAAGTGGCAGTAGGCCACATAGCGCACAAATCGATGACCGCTGGGGCCTTGAGACTCTGAAGCGGACCCGTAAAATGAACAAAAAACATTTTAAGGATTTCGAAGATGAGGATTAAGATGCTGGATGCAGACCGCTTCCAATTGATCCTGTTGGAAATCTATGCGAGAGGCTTATTTCCGGCACTAGAAGTCAACAATATGACCGAGAGGAACAGATAACAACTATCAAACATTAAGTGAAAATTTATTTTTACCCTGTGCACATATATGTTGCACAACTAATAAATGCACAGCAATAGACGGGTTGGTTTGCTCTCGACAGTAAATCACATTTTGTCACAATTCTGAAAATTGACCCTTATTCATAAAAGGTACACAGACAGACAGATCGAAAAACATAACACTTAAAAGACATTTTGACGATATGTTGTAAATATTTTCTTTCTTACATTAACGACAACTTACCAGTTTATCGATTGTTAAAATAAAGTTTAAAGTCAAAAGAAATCTTGCATAACCTTATTTAAATTTCAATACAATATTAGAACTATAGAGGATCGCCAAAATAATAATGTTTCTGTCTATTGATAAAATTATTCGCGTTAACATGCCGGAACATCTTTAAAACATTTTCGAATAAGACTGACTTCCACAAAATGATGCACAAATCGGCATTTGGTCAACAATTTTTTCTCTAGCGTCACTTATCTTTTCACTCAAATTTTTTTAGTGAAAAAAATAGAAAAATGTACCTGATTACACGTCCATTTGGAATCATAAAATACAACCGTTTAATATCTCAGAGTGCCATTTAATTAAATAAATATATAAAAGAAAATCTTTGTATACCGCCACCTTGACTTGTCGTCGCCATGACTCGCCGTAGCTATGAACCACAGTGACCATTTGGCCGAAGGTTATCTATACAAATAAATTAAGGCTTAAATACTAATTTAACACTGCCTTAAGATGTAATTAAAATTTATAGACGTGTCTACAAAATATTTTAGTTTCTCTTATTACTAGTTGATGCCAATCTAAAATACGGTTTTGTCGAAATTAATGGGACATTCAGAAACCACAGAAAGTAATTCCAAGATTACTTTATTAAAATGGATGGCGTATAAAAAATTGCTACAAAAAATTAACAAAATTGCTTATATATACACACAAAAAGCATTGAATATTTAATTATATTAGTATTCTCATCGGATCAATGGCCACTTGTTTAAACCTTGAGAAGAATTTCAGAAGAGCCAAAAATAGAAACTTGTGTTAGATTAAAATTAATGGCATCCCTCAACTTAAAGCTAAGTTCGTTTCGACCGCGCCGTGATCTGCGAAGAGCTTACAAATTCGCGATATACCAGACAGTGGAAGATACAAGATGATTGATGTTAAAGCTTCAATGCTTTTACACATATTTCTTTAAGCCTCTGACAGAAGTTTAAAGGGAAAAATACAGTAAACCAAAATGAATTATCCTTTATAGTAATTCGAATTACGAATACATTTTTCATACATTTTCATTGAGCTATTTATTATTTCTGAAACGATTAATTTTTAAATAAGATTATACATTCATCCCTTTAAAGTTTTTACATGAACAGCCAAACAACCTATGACGATTGCCTTCGTGCCATCTCAATTCAGATAACATACACATTGCTTTTTTGTTCTTTACGTATATTGTAGTCGTGATCTTTAATTTAAGACAGTTGCTAAATTGCATCGTTATGTGATTTTTATCTTTTTTAGTACCATACGCCAGCGGCATAAAAAATAATGTTTCTAACATAAAATATTCCGGCCTGTACCAGTTTCTAACGTTTAAGGAGTTAGACTGTAAATTTACAATGACGAAATATAAAATGATTTACAAACAAAATGTTTTTAGGTGGATAAATGATTTATTTGATACAACCTGCCATAAAAACTTCAAAACACTCAAGCATATATTTATTAAACCTAAATGTAAACCGCAAAACAATCAGTTAAATTATAAATTTCGCATTGCATAAACTTAAACCTTAACTTAAAACTTAAATCCATCATTCTGTAAGTACACCTAGTATTCATTGTCTTAAAATATCATCAATTCTAGAAATATTGAATTCTAAAATTAATATTGAAAACAATTTTCTAAACATTCCACCTGGGTTGATAATCTTATTATAGAAAATAACAGTGCCAAAGTTTAGAGCTACCCACGAATCGGACAGCTGAGCGTGTTTCATATGATAGTACAAGTAGAGTCTGGTCTCCCGAGGGCCCTCGCGCCGCCTAGTCAACATATGGAGCTTCCGCCTAGACAAACAAAGAGCATGGTAGTTTCTCATCCTAGAGCTTAAATTATAAAAAATAAATCTAAGTCAAGCCTACTTAGCGCTCTGTAATTTTAAATCATGGTGAAAAGCCAACGTGTAAAGAAAATTAGTCAATGCTCGAAACACTCATTCATTCTTAATACTTTTTGTCCGCAATCGGTACAAACTAAAGACAACCGTGTGCCGTGATACTTGCCAAAGGCGAGGACAGATAATAAAGTTCGAACATAATTATACCAAATGGGTGCGTGCGAAGGCGCACAACCTAACACACGTCGGCCTCGAGCGCACCGCACCATAGCGAGTGCATGGAAGAAATTCAATCGATCTGATTGATGAATGACGTTTCGTGCGCACCTGTACTTGATAACGTGAGTCAGGTTTCATTAAATTATCATTGATTTATAGCGGCTGTGTTTTAACAATGTACAATGGTAGCTTTGATAATTAACAAGCAAAAAATAGAATAATTCTTTAATTTAACGAATTATAAAAGACTGTCATAATCACACAAAGCGTTTTATTATTATCTATTATAGTGCATACAAAAGATAGGTCGAAATGTTTGTGCCCATCGCTACAGCTGTACATGAAAAAGTTTATTGCTGCAAATATCTATGGAGAATGCACAGAATGTATAATGTTATTGCAAAAAAACGAAATATTGGAAGAATGAAATTGGTAAAAATCTAAAGAAAGAATTGTTTAAACGAGAAACATTCTATTTTTACATTGCTGATATCTCGATGAGATAAAAAACTATTTTCTTAAATGAATTTGAAGATGCTATGTTATATTAAAAAAAGAAATTTTATTTTTAAAAATCTAGCCGACTATATGTCAAAATACAAACATAAAAAATTTAAACCGAATCACAAACGCCGTATTTGCTCTATGACTCAATACAACTATTGCGACTACCATTTAAGGTGTTTAAATAGAATTTGCTTTTAGCACTAACAAGTTAATAGACAAGACAAATATAGTTTTTAATACGCTTTGTTATAAAAGTTCTATTTCATTTTAAAGGACTTTTCTGTGACTAGGATTTTACGCCATCGACTATAACTTTAATGACTTGTTCGTAAATAAACAAATGCTGGATTATTTCGTCGCTGTGCTAAAAATTTCATAACAATAAAATGTTAAATAATAATAATTATCTTTCATATTTTAAATTATTGTTATACGTCAACGTCAACAGAAATAACATTTTTTTCATTAACTCTTTTACAATTTGTGTAAAGGCGGTTGTAATTCCTTATTCTCTACTAGTCAATTCAATCTGCCAGTCAATATACAATACAATACAATAAAATAAAATAATACAAAATACAATATAGTTGTTAAATCTTCCGAAATTTTTAAGAAAACTTTTAATATATCTTTTCATTCTGTTTTTTTAAAGAAGAATGGTTCTGTTTCTATTTGATATTACGCTGAAAGCCTTGTGGGCTGTAACAGCTTCATCGGAGAGAGTTCGCGAACAGGAGGTCCGCGAACTGTTAAAATAAAAAACCCGGTAGTTGCACCAGTTCACCAATGAACTTCCGCAAGGAGGTGGGCTATACCCGTGTTGGTGTATATATGTATAGTTTAATCTCTGTTTATGTAAAGTGTGTATAATCTTAGCCGCCCTCGCTTTTACGCGGGCGAGGTGTTTTCCTGATGACACGAGAAGGGTATATACGGGGCGTGGGTAGGCCCCTCATTAGGTGGACCGACGACATAGGTAAGGTCGCGTGAAATCGCTGAATGCAGCCTGTGCAGGATCAGTTATGGCGATATTTAGGGAAGGCTATGCCTTGTAGTGAGCGTCTTAAATCTTAAGCTTTATCTTACAATAAGAAGAATGAAAATATAATTCATAATAATATTTAGACATAGAGCAAATAATTAGAAATAAAGAAATTAATAATTAAAACAATTATTGAATAATATTAGAGGGACCGGAAAGTAATGTCGCTTTTGTAGAATTTTACACAAAAAGCGAAAGATTTTTACCACTTCGGAATTGAAAATTTGTATAATATATGGCAAAAGGTTGTTGATAACGAAGGTGATTATATATCTGTTAAAATTTTTCCTGATCGACCCCTAATATTTATGGATCATTAAAAAAAACATCATTGTAATAAGCCAACAGACAACAAAAACGAATTAATATTTATTTTATCGCTTTCATATCTTCATATGTTATATTCAAATCTCACGTAGATAATATCGAGTATTTCATCACAGTACAACGTTTTAATTATCAGTAATGATTATCTGATGTTAACTTAATATGCAAAGGAACTGACTTCCATGCGTACACGCAGGTGTTCTGTCGCTCGGATATCATGTAAGCACGATCGCCATTACGTCATCAATGTAACTGATAATATAACGAGTATTATCGGGTATTTTTTATCTTATCAAGTTAATATTCCTGACAATTGTTCTTTGAAGTTACTTTAGGGATGAGAATTTTTTTTATTTTATATTATTTCTTCTTTCTACGGCCTTTTCCCATGTCAATTTGGGGTCGGCTCTCCCAATCGCTTTTCGACAACAAAATAACAATATTAATTGAGAGTAAGTTAGGTTAGGTGTTACTTCTTACTAGCTGTTAAAACTAAGTGTATTTTGTTATATGTTGTTATTTGTAGTATCTATGTAGTTTGTCATATATTAAAGAATTTCTGATCGGTCCTGTTCGCCGCGTTGTCGTGTCTTGCGCTGCCTGCATCTACTTTTACTATGTCGGTGCACCTAGTGGGGACCCTACCCCCGCCACGTCAAAGATATTTCCCAATAAGCAATATCGTAGCTAACAAGATTCATTTTCAGGTTATATGGGAGGTAACCTTCATTATACAATTACCTTATATTCAAGGAGGAAGACAGAGTTATGATTGTTTCTACTGAAATTTACTCGGTGGTGAGAATCTTGCTATTGGACCAATACTTAAACTAAGATCAACTAAGCTAAGAACAATAGCGAGATTGTTTTATTAGAATCCCACGTGACCTTACGCTGCCCATAATTCGAGGTCAACAAAGACTATGTTTGTAATGTTTCGTTACCTCCTACTGTGTTGGGGCGCAATTGGAACACTCATAGCTTTATTCAAATTATTCGTAATGTACAAAAGTCATCACTGTAAATTATTTAAATTGGATAATAATATGAATAAATGATTACTCGTTCTGGCATCTCATATAACCGAATGTAACTGACATGGCCTAGTAGATAGGTAGGTTAAAAGTGGATGCAGGCAGGCCACATAGCGCACACAACAGGTGATAAATGGAGCAT
>DWIC01000421.1:0-11995 GCA_018248135.1 Battus belus
TTTGAGCTTGCGTGCACCACCTTAGATCTCATCGTTGCTTCCCATCAGCAAGATTGAGGTCAAACGCACTCAAATACAAATAAAAAAAAATCAACTTATGGTCATTTAACGTATGGTACAATCTATCCAAAAACTAACTGTTCCGGAAATAACAAACAATATAAAGTGCCAAAGTAAGAAAAAATGTTTTCATAATTCGGATAACTATAAATTAAAACTAATTATTGTTTATTATTTGTCCCTGCAGATTTATACTACGAGAAATTATTAGTCTGTCGCATCCCATTAGAAAAAATAAGTTAATGTGAAGTATTTCAAAGAAATCACTATATAAATGATTAGAAAGCAAGTATAAAAGTTTTAAAGCTCTTTATTGATGATTTGGCTCTACGTTAATTTTTTTAAAGATTTAACACTTATTCACAATCACCGTCTCTATTTCAGATTCTGTTAGATCAAAAAACGTCTTTATTGTAAGTAAAGAGATACATATCCAAGGTAAAAAAATTAAACAATACTCGCCTATTTTAAAAGTTCATTCGATACATTAATTGAAATGTTAATAGCTAAAGTTTTATAGAGGTGAATTTTAATGCAAACAATATCATCGGGCGTTATTAAACTTCCCTTGCTCACTAATAATAATATCAAGGTGTTTCAAACACACGTCTTCGAACTCCGCCTTCGCCGGGAACCGTAGAAAATATCCTTGTACATGTCCCACCACTCCCACCTTGTCGGACAATTTGCGGTTTTAATTAAGTATTTTCAACACGATTATACCTATACATAAACACTTTATGTGTTTTAATTAACACGGACTATCGCCTTGCTAATCTATAATTTAAGATTCAATTAAAATAATTTAGGTAATTTAATTTCTATGATACATGTGTGCAAATACAGAAACATGAACACTCACTTAGGGCCCAGTTGATAAGATCACATAAACTGTACGTGTCATGTAGAAGATTACAGGTCAAAATTTCTCGTTTAGATGAAATAGAGAATAAAAGGACCCGTAGCCGAATAAAAGTATGTAATGTCGGATTTCTTGGACATCAGATTGCAGGGCGGATTATCAAGCTTATTTTTTTTTAGCAGCCGACATACCTTATATGGCACAGATAACAAATAACACTGTAAAGGTTGTAAAAAGCTTGATCGTAGCTGCAGCTAAAATAGTGAAGATGTTTATTATTATTAGTATAATTTATTCAATTTATGGCATTGAAATTTGCGCCTTAATAAAAATGTAGGTCAATTTAAAGAGATATAAATAGAAGAGACAACGACATCATTAGTTATTGCCGAGTGAGTATAAATAAAAAACAATGCTAAAAACAAAAACCCACGTCTAGATATGACCCGATACGGTACCTTATAAAAAGCGTAACAATGCATCAATTTATTATGAAGGCGCGTATTAACAATGGTAGAGATGTACCAATGTGGCAGAGGTGCAGACCTCCCTGGAGTTATGACCGTAGCAACTAGATAACAGAGACGAATTCTTCGACATGAAAAAACTTCAACGTGACTTCGTAAGAAAACACGAAGAATTTTTTTAAACATACATTAGTAATAAAATTTTATGTTCCATGGTTAGTCCCAAGACAGTAAATATTATAAATTGATTGGAATAAATCAAACATTTATAAATAATAATATCGAATTACTAATTACTAATTATGTAGAGTATAGTATAGATACTATATACTATACTATAGTATACTATAGAGAAGATTTATGAAGAAGCAAATGTTAAGAAGCAAACATGGCAGAGGAAAATAATGAGGGCCCCCAATCGAGGGCTAATAAACGTTTTTTAAACAAATTCACAGTGAGTCAGTAAAATTTCATTTTAATTCGCTAAATGATTTAAGAAATTTAAGAGCGAATATGGCTCATTTCTAGAACCAGCTATCCAAGCAGAATCGATAGTCCTTTAAAATTTGATGAGGTAGTGACAGGAGTCTGGTCGATGAAGGTAAACGCCAATACATTGCAAAGAGACCTTCAACCTGCTACGTAGAACCTGACATACCGTACGAGGCCGCTCCTTTTACATAATAGACCTGTCACCCGGTGAATCCTACGAACGCTCAGACACAATTTATAAAGTAAATACTACAATATTTTCTTTGAAAAAAACCTAATAAGTCCTAGAAAGCTTATATCCAGCAGTAAATGACATATGCCTGTAATGACTATAATGACGATGAATACGTCCTTTCATTAGAGTGAGGATATTTCTTAGGCATATTTCAAAAATAAGTTTTAAATGTTTTGACTTAAATCTAATTTAACCGATTTCGAAAAACAAAAAGCTTAAGTTCAATTTATAACTTTAAAAAAATGTATGTTATAACTTGCTATCTAAGCAATAATTTAAATTCGATTACATTCTACACGGGTTATAAAAAATACTCCATAAAAAAAACTTCGGAGTAATGGTATCACTAATCTGTCATAAGTCAACGTATGCTGTCTATATACGGTGTGTACAAAAAGTATCGCGAATTTAGTGTATTTTCAAAAATTATGTATTTATTCGTGAATATCTATTTTGGTCCCCTTCAAAGTAATCCCCCAGAGATATTATACACTTATACAAACGTTTTTTTAAATCCTCGAAGCACTTCAAAAAATCATTTTTTTGTATCATGTCCACCTCCTCCTTCGATGCCGTCAATCGAGGCTTAGCGTCGTCCTTTCATGGGCCTCTTCAGTTTCGGGAACAAGAAAAAGTCACAGGGGGCCAGATCTGGGCAATACGGTGGCTGCGGTATCATTAGTGTGTTGTTTTTGGCGAAGAAGTCGCGTACAAGTAGCGATGTGTGAGCAGGGGCGTTATCGTGGTGGAAAAGTAAATTTTTGTTTTTCCACTATTTTTGGCGAATTACTTCGCGCAATTTGCGCATAACTTGCAGGTAATATTCCTTATTCACCGTTTTACCCCTTCACGCCCCTTCAATCGAAAAAAACTGTAAGCAAAACTTCGCGATACTTTTTGAACATACCTTATATTGCTTTAAACAAATAATAATTAATGGACTTAGTAAAATATGAATACCCACGATTATTAGTAAACAGAACAACAATCGCGTTTATTCGGCATTAACCTTATTAAAACTTTATTTAAACTACTTGTATTATTCCATATAAACTTAACAAGGATTTTAAAAAGGGTTAATTAATAAATTATTTAATAAAACTAGGTGCAGCCCGGCGGTAGAACTGAAACTTGCAATGGTAGGTCGCGGGTTCTATTCCCGGTGTACAATCGTATGTAATTTATTCATCCTAAAGTGAAGCAGGAATGGTATGTAGTTGTGAAGTCGTGAAGTAAAAATTGTCGGACTCGCTAGTCGCCGGCAGTGTTCGAGGACGAGAAGTTTGTTAGACCCTAATTCATCATCAATAAGTCAAACGGCACACTGTTCTACCGAATCGAGTGTTTCGACGTCTTGATGAGTTTTCACTTGATCCTTTCCCAAATATAGTATCCATTTTTTTTAAGTTTTTGTATTAATTTTTATGTATTACATATATTAAACATTGTAAATTAATGTTTTTATTTCTAACTTTAGATGTTTTACATTTTAATTAGTTAAAATTTTCCATGTGCATGCATTATTTTAATATCATATGAATTTCTGAATCCTTTATGTCAGTATATCAAGCAAATATTTTTAAAATTTGTCCATAGCAACAACATAATTTTTTCTCATTTCAAGTAACTTGTTTCATTCAGAAATGTATATTGTTAGTTTAACATTTAATATTACAAATACCTGGTCATACCACAGTCTGTCTTAATTTTTACGATGGCAATAGTAACGAAAAGAAATAATAATTTATTTTCAGAGCATCTACATGCACTGGCACAAGAAGCACTCGATCACGCTGATCTCCCAGTATTGACAGCTACTCTAGGAGCAGCAGCATTGCTTAAGAATAGCCTCCATTGCTATGTCCAACACGTCGATTTAAGATGTGCGATGAAAAAAATTCATAAAAAAATCTAATTTAAATGCTTATCGGACCGCATAAGCAAGCTTAAACATCCGCAATAGGCCGCTTTACTACTAGAAATACCTTTCTTAGTCTTGCCATAAATCTTTACAATTAATTAAAAAAAACTTTATTTTATCATTCTTATATGAACCGCTTAAAAATCATTTATACTTTGTAAGGTTTTTTTAAAGTTTATGTTGAATAAACTTAAGTCATTATATTGTAACGCAGTTGCCGACAAGAGCTATGTAATTTTATGAAGGCCAAAAAGTATAACAAAGTGATTTTAACTCTATCAAACTTACCGTCTAGCGGATCTTTGACCAGAGTGAAATCATTGCGCCAGCTATTGACGGTACCTAAATGTGCCTTGGGCTCTTCGAAAAACGAGAAGTCATATGTGAGGCCCTCTTTCTTCACCATTCCGATCGCGCCCAAAGCAAGCCCTCCTATTAGTACGGCATGCTTATTCTTCAAGTATGCACCCACGATGGGCCCACATGCTAAACCACCTAGAATCATTTTCAAAGAAACTTATTAAAATACCGTTAGGGCCGGAAGGTTCTCGAGTTGTGACCATGGGCCGGTAGACACGGCGTGGATAGCCCCCCCCCCCACTGGGTGAACCGATGCCATAGTTTAGGTCACGAGAAGTTGCAGAATGTAGGCAGCGCAAGACCCGACCATTGTGGTGATCTTTGGGAGGCTAATATGATGATGAAGACGAAGCTGTCAGGATTTATACTGATAAATTATATTGGCTTGTCGCATTTCAATAGCAAAGATCAATTCAAATAACATATTTAAGAATGACCACTAAACAGGGCGATTGGAAATGTGTATGTGAGCTTAACGTTCATGCTTTTAAAGCTTTTCTCCCAAAACTAATCGCATTACAGAAGAATTAAGCATAATCTTCACGGACAGATTACGAACCATAAGAAATTTTAAAATATAGTAATGCTAATTTTGTAACGCTTTCTCTTATGTTATTACGTTGTTTATTGTTTCTAAAGCTACTGTTTTTTGGATAGCTTTTACCAAGCATTAATTGACAACAAATTAGCTGGACACTCGCCCCCCCCCCCTTATATCTTTTTTGTTACAAAAAGTTGTTACTTACCAAGGAAATAGTTCCAATGATCGTTCTTCTTCCGCGTCTGCAGTGATACGTTAGAAACCACAGCGAAGGTTGCTCCTATCATCGCTAGCGGCACTATGTGGAAGGCATACCTGTGATGATGATGCAGAATGGACTAAATTATAAGTGATCTATAGAAAAGTGAATCCTCCTAAATTAGTGGTCACGCCATTATTTGGGAGTAAGAGATTTCATTTAACTTTTCACTTGATTACTTTGTACACAGTTCATATCGCCCAGAAGTTAACAAAAGAGATATGAAATAAGATCAGAGGAAATAAGGTTCTAAAATATAAATAGCAGACTTTTTCCCTGTCTCTGAGAGGAGGATAAGATTGGTAAGATTCCTACCCAATTTTCAGCCTGTCGTCCGCCTGCGATAAGACCTTTAGAAAATTTGTTAGTTATTTTGACGATTCCTCGCCTGTACTACTTTTGTGCTAATCTCGGGGTATGCGTTCTTTACGCGCCCCGAAACTCGAGGTGCTATTACGATAGTACGAAACTACGTCCATCTATCGTCAGAGTTCCTAAACGAGGACTTCCACTCTAAACGTTCTGTTTATGGCAGGGGAACACCAGTCTCCGGCGGGCCGTCAGGAGTCTGGTACCTGCCCATACGGCAGCATCCTGAAAGCAGCTACTGATTATTATGATAGACACGTATGATAAATTATACAAACTCCTTGAGGATATGTCGTAAACATTTATTTAGATTTGACTAGTAAGGAATATCATTTTAAGAACATTGCAACGTGTAATAATAATAAAACTTATTTTCACTTGGCCGCAATTATACAAAAGTCTACACGCGCCTATCTTGTGTGTAAATGTCTCATAATCTCCATGCTTGGTAGGCGGGTTGGCGATCGCAGTGTGGTATTATGGTACACAGAGGACGCCGCTACACATCCTCTGAAAACTATTTTTATGAGCAGTAGCAATTCCATATAATTAAAGCACGAAGTATGAATTATATAAGATTGGTATACAAGGAATCGAACACGGGACCTGCTAACATAAGTCTGTCTGTACAGCAGGGCTCTCTTAACTCTCACTGGTAATGCAAATACCTTAACCAAACCTTATATACAGCCGAAGGCATAATCGAAATGACGTCACATTCCAAATATCTTAATTAGTTTACTTATTTTAATTATGGCTAGAAATAATCGTCTCGTTTAGACGAGCAAAGGATGGGATTATAAAACATTAAACATTACCTCTTCAGTATCGGAACCAAACCGACGGCATGTGAAAAAAATAAAACGTCGACAGTTGAAAAGGCTATACCGGTAATTGCTCCATAACGACTGGTTACCATAGCCTGTAAAGAAGAAATTTGTTTTAATCAACTCCCTCAGACCTGAATTATTGTTAATGGATAATAAAATTAATTTTTTACTAATTATTAGTAAGAAGGACATCATAAAAACAAATCTGTGAAAAATCATACGTATTTATTGTTTTCCGAATTTGGCATGTGCACAATTCTGCACATTAGGTCCCAAGTGTTGTCAACAAATAAATGTTTCATATAAGGCTTTTAACATTATATGCATAATTCTGCACATGAGGTTCGAAAGGGTTAATGTTAAGGACTTGTGGAGTGACTCACGGAGTGATCAGGCCGAAAGTAGTTTTGTAAAAACAGTGCCAAAATCACACGATTATACCAATTTACCCGTCTTATGGGTAAAGTCACAATTGCCACGAGCCATGGGGATGGCTATGCTCAGGACAATGACAACCGTAGATGGATGACAGTAACTGACAATATACCAGCGGTAATTTGAAATGGCCGCGACCAGGGCACAATGCATAACAGAGATGGCCGCTAGGATTTTAAGGTTCTAAAGGGGAAATCAAAGACCGGATATTGCAAGATGGAATAGTTTAGTAGTCAAAAGAGGCTGGATGCTTGTCGCTTTTAATAGATTCCGGATATGAAAAAGAATGGACATCCACGGCTGGAGATAGACTGCTAATAGGACCGTTACGGAGCGATCTGAATTATGCGGCAATGTAAATTTGCCATTAAGGCTGTGAGAGACCTGATAACAGCGGTAGACCATCGTTTTAAGGCACTAACGGATAATCGACAAGAATTTTGGTAGTTTGCCGAACTCCACCACAAAATTCGATGAGTTGCTCAACGTCTGAACCTCAACGGGATGCGATCAAATTTTTAAACAGGTTTGATCGAAAAGATCATCGGGCCCAAAATCCGCGTACTCATCAGTCACTTTATACGAGAAATATTTTCTAAAAAAGAATCTTTCCTACCTTTTGCATAATATCACATCCCTCGGGCGTATCATAATATCTGTAATAATTGCGAAAAGTTGTTTTTTCACAATTACAAGGCATTTTTCAATGTCCGTTGAATGCAATTAACATATCAACTGACTGTCAAACATAAAACATATCTGGAACAGAAATTTAAAACAACGAAGTACAAAATAGTTTCGTTACATTTATGAAAAAGTAAAAAAAAATACGAACCTTACTCGCTGTACTAGATTAACAATTCCCGGTTGTTATATTATACTTAATACACAAACGTAAAATTTTCTTTAATATTTAGAAACAATGAAATAGAACTTCCTTTTGAAATATAACTGAATAACAATATCTGTCAAACTAAATTGTGACTTTTAAATTAAACACAATATTTAGATAATCTGTGGTTTCTTGAGCTGTCATAGAAAAAATACTGTTTATTATATATGGACTCGGCTTCATTTTAGCCGCAGGACTTGCACTACTGTTCCACTACTTCATTTTCTGTAGATTTTCATCATTATTAATAAATATATACGGGGATGGGGGATACAATGATAGCCACGCTTGGTAGACAGGTTGCCCTGTATCATGGACACAGAGGACGATTCTGCCCATCCACTTGTAACTTAATTGTGAGCAGAAGCAATCCTATATACTTAATGCACAAAGTACAAGTTATATAATTTCGTTTGCTGGAAGTCGAACCAATGACCTGCGACCGCAAGTCTAGACTGCAGTCTATCTTATATATTAAAAAGTTATTATTTACAAACTGTTCACTGGAAAGGTGACAATAAATCCTTTGTTGGATGTCTTTAAAAAAATTATGGATAACCTCTTCGATTTTCCATCTAATATATTTTTTTTTTTAATCATATTACATTGGCCAGGCATGTTCACTTGCTATACTCACATATGGTGTGTTCAAAAAGTATCGCGAATGTTGTGTATTTTAAAAAATTATTTATTTATTCGTAAATATCTATTTTGTCTCCTTCAAAGTAATCCCCCTGGGATATTATACACTTGTGCCAACATTTTTTCCAATCTTCGAAGCACTTCAAAAAATCATTTTTTTGTATCTTGTTCAGCTCAATGCCGTCAATCGAGGCGTAGCGTCGTCCTTTCTCCTTGGCCTCTTCAGTTTCGGGAACAAGAAAAAGTCACAGGGGGCCAGATCTGAGGAATACGGTGGTTGCGGTATCATTAGTGTGTTGTTTTAATCCAAGAAGTCGCGTACAAGCAGCGATGTGGGAGCAGGGGCGTTATCGTGGTGCAGAAGCCAATTATTTTTCCTCAAATTCAGCGTTTCTGGCGGATTGTTTCGCGCAAATTGGCCTTACCTGCAGGTAGAATTTCTTATTCACCGTTCTACCCTGTGGCAAGAATTCATGACGCACCACGTACCTGCAATCGAAGAAAACTGTAATCAAAACTTCGCGATACTTTTTGTGCCTGTTTATTGTAAGTTTATGAGATAGCTCCTTGTCCAGCAATGGTGCCATTATGGCTGAAATGATGATGACCTCAACTTATTCATATCAAAAGAGTTAATAATACAAATAAATGTATTCACTTGAATACCACTGCAATATCTAATACACTTGAACAGTAAATATTGCATACTAATTTTGGTCCCAAGGCTCACGACGACAGGAGTAGTCGGAAGTTTTAGAAGTAGTTCATCTCCGAAATATCGAGGAATTAACACGTTATAAGCGTGACTTGCCTAACATTATAATCTCTTCGTGTTATATTTCAAAGTTATGACACTAAGCGAAGTCTTGTGTACTTAAGTCATCAATTGATTAATGTAACCTCATCCAAGGAAAACTGTATAACCTAAGGGGCAATTTTCAGTCGCTTCAAATAAATCAAACTCACTCCGTCGCAATCAATAACGTCGTCAAATTCGCCGGTGAAGCTCTCACGGGGACCCTTGAAACAATTAAGTCCCTCCCGTCCCTCTTTTTCCTCTCCCCTCCTCCCACTGTAATATCGTGTCGTAATTACGCCGTTAAAGTGACGCGTGGCGTAGATTTTACGCACTCTGCTTGTGGACTAAACGTACGCCTGTAACTTATAACTTGTTGGGGTTACCCACATAAGAGATATTTAAGATGTCTGTAATGTAATGAATACATTTATAGTTAATATGAACTTAATAGATGTTACTTTTAAGAAACAAATGAATATTAAGACTTAGGGTAAGTTATCTATAAAAAACTATTATAAACGTTATGAATGATTCATTAAAATCTATAAATAAACTGCCACTTCTGTACAGGTATTTGAGGCAAAAAAACGTAATAATTGTATATAATTTAATTATAAAATTATAATAGCTATTACCTTTAGTCTTGTAATCGGTACATTTTTATTTATTAATATTGGGAGACTGCAAAATGTTATATAACTTTTTTTTAATATTCTTAAAAATGTATCATAATGCCAGAAATAACACATCGTCAAACGAATATATAATCATGTATGATGTGTGATTATTCTCTTAATTCAATATTAGAGAAAGAAACGTAATGTTTAAGACAAAAACTTATTCTGTCCTATTCTATCTCTAATAGAGACATAGTGGTACTTCTTACTGAGCTTCATAAAAAAGTGTAATAATCGTCCATAATATAACAGCAAAACAAAAACGGTCAAGAAGACTTAACCAAACAACAATTACTCCTTAATTTGTATGACCTTGGTTAAATTAATGATTGCACTTTTTGGAGTTCCGACAATTCTCTGAGCAGTGTCGAATAAAAAGATTACTAAGTGAATGGTGGCGAAGAATAAACGCAAGGTTTAGAATTAAGACCTTCAAAGGATTGAATTTCCAATCAACCTGTACATAGCAATCATTCATACATATGTACATTATTTTTTTTTATTAAAATGAGACAAGCCAATAATTTCTGTCAGTACAACATCTACAGGGTCGGATAGTAAACATTTAAAATGTTAATTGAAATCGATTTTTTTAACGATTTTTATTACTATACTTTCACTATCTTTATTAATTAAGAAACTGCCGATTTTTGAACAGCGTGTACATTTCATCAGAGCAATTGAGCTTTACATTTACAACTTTAAAGCTTTTACACCTATTTTTTTTAATAACACGAAAGGAAGTTATTATTTATTACCGTAAATAATATTTTTTAATATAGCAAATACTGCATTGAAAACCATGGCGTATTGATTTATCTAGAGTTCATTTAGAAAGAAAATTCGTATGAAAAACGATGAAAATTTATATTAACTATGATATGTGGTATACCATTGTTTTTATTCTAAAAAGACAGAAGTCATGTAAAATGATATCAACTGAAATTGTAAAAGTTTCAGGAATGTTTTCGTTCTTGATAACGAACGAAATAATATAACTCGGGGAAAACAAACACCGCAATTTGCGGGCCTGTGAATAGCATGTCTACGAAATCTGTTCTCGACGCGGAACCGCGAAGATGGAGGTCGACTAACGAGCCACGCGGCGTCCGCTCTGATTTCCAATTCAAAGGAAAATTGCGATCCATAACCCGACCACCCCGGGGTGGTGGGAGTGGGGGAACCCCCCCATTCGGTTGCTATGCGACGCGGGGAGGAGCAACTGCAATCACGGCCCAATGGCACGACGGATATAAATTGCTCTCGAGTCGCGACACTGATGCGGGAGCGAGACCGGCGAACGCTTCGTCCGCCTCTCCCCTTCCCTCTAATGAAGTCGCCAGACCCCTTGATTGACGGACTCGGAGGCCCTTTTTCGAAATACAGTACCTAAGTGTTAGGTATCGGTGCGACTCTGTGATTTGTGTAGGTAATTACCTACGGAGCGCTGTATTGGGCGTGCGACGTGATTTCGCGTTGCATTTGCGTCACCACCGGTCAGCCTACTCGAGTTGTGTTATCAATTGACTACTTGCAATTTATGCGCGCCTGGTACTCTATGCTAACGATCTTTGAAAGACGTTGAAAATTATTCTGTTTTATTCCACAACAATTATTTGGGATGTCCAAAATGGAAATGTCTGTATGAAGTATCCCAACATAAAACGAGCATCTTCATTTTTGAAATAAATCAAATATGTACGTTTTCACGTCATTTTTAAACGGAACTAAAAACTCATAAATATCTACAAACGACAAAAGACGCTCACAATGGAGGCGATGATATTAAATTCCTCTCGCGCTCGAATCACGATACATAAACAGCTGATAGCACATATAGCTTAGCACGTATAGCTCCTGCGATAAATTTCTGTAAGTCCGGCGGCGGGCAGCGAGCCGCGGCCCGAATCCGTAATGCGGCCCGGACTTGGCAGAGATTACGCGAACGTGCATTAATATGGGCATGCGGAGGTATCGAAATACACAGGGCTGCCACTTAACAGAATAAATATGATTTAATATTTATCCATAATTTATTGCATTTATTATTCAAAGTTCATAATAAAGGTAAACACAAACATACATACATACATAACATAAAAATACAATTTTCAAGTTATAGAATTAAGTTGTTATATAATCATCGCAAATATC
>DWIC01000422.1:0-11994 GCA_018248135.1 Battus belus
AGATTATTAATATTATCCAATAGCACTTAAAAGAGTTTACAAAAAAATATTTAAAAGTTCTTTGGTAAAAAATCTTGTTATCACAAATTTGCAAAGAGGTTAGAACATAGTTTAAAACCTGTTCTCTTCATTATATTATAACGAATTTAATGTTAGACATTTATCCGTAATTTTTATTCAAATTATCGATGTTTTTAATACTAAATGATGTACTTACATGAACTACTTAGTTCAGACATAAGATGTTTTCATTATGATTATGTTCTTTTATTTTCATTTAGTGTGTACAAATTCATATATACAAAAGACTTCCTTTTATTGAATGATTTCCTGATTCTGTAATATTGGGTGGGTATTGTAGAATGTCAATCGGTCAGTGACATCAGTTTTGGCGGGAGAAACTCGACGGACGACTTTTTGTATATTTTACTTTCTCGAACTCCGAATCTTGCTCGCGGTCGGCGCGGTTATTTTAACAATAAAATAAACAAAAAGATTAAACAAAATTATTCGAAATGTTATTGCGGTCTTTGTTTTCCTTTTGATTTCTTACGAATGCAATTACACACTATTTTTTACAACAAGTAAAAAATTGTGTGGATTTTTGTTGAGGAAAACCAACATTTGTTTTCTGTATTTGCGGCAAATAAATGTTAAATTATTAATAAAAAATCACGTCTAAGTATGAAAACCCGACATTATGGATAAAAGTCGGTTATCCAAATAAATCTGTTATTGCTCGGCTCTTAATTTAAATGTTCGATCCGAATTCATTGATGTGATTTTTAATTCAATAATTTATGTTAAATAAATTTAAAAAGTTAAGGTACAGGTTATTTGTAAAAAAACACTACTCTAGAGTAGAAAAATATAACATATTTAATATTAAAAATAACACAGGAAACAACAAGTAGTATTTTTTGCAACACAAAAAAATTTATAAACTTTTTGTTAATACCTTGACTTTATTTAACATTTATTCAAATAACTTATAATTTTAGTGCATGACATGTGCAGTTTTTAGCACATAAACATCCACAATATATTATAAAGTAGCAAGGAACCATTGCATTGCATAAATGCAGCACCATCGACCTGGTGCACTGAAAAATTGTGTATCAGGAGTTTATTATTATTGTTATTATCATATCGCCAAATAATGGAAGGATAAAGACGTCATTAAAATTATAATATTTATTACGCACTTATATGTCTATCAATTCTAAACCATAAAAATATTGCAGTCAGTGATAGACTTATTATTTTTAATCGGACAAACATCGCTGGTACTTAAATTTCTTAGGACTTATTAAGGAATTCTTAAGTATTGTACTTGTTATAAAAGTAATTGTATTTACCATTTTTATAAATAATTAATTAAAATTATACGTTAAGGTACATATTTTGAAGACCTGTGGCATGTTTTCTGCTTTCTTTCGTATAAAAATCATTTCAATCATCTCGCCCACTGGACCCACTAGACTGGCCCTTTAGACAATAATCATTCGAATCTGTCAGATTTGTAACATGATCAGTTAGGTGCGGCCTATATTAAGCGTCTTCCGACGACTTTAATAAGGTCGTCAGCTCACCTTATTAGTACTTTGAGCTTGGCGGTCTCGCCTCTACAACCTTAAAGTCCTAGCGGTCATCTGACTTGTCCACTGGTGGGTTATGTCGTTGACTTTCTTTCATCTATGAAGATCCATATCACTGCTGATTCGGTTTCGCAGATATATTAGTTATAGCTGCCAACATGGCTCGTTGAGCATCAGTGACATAACATAGGGGGATGGGGTCGGGTCTTCTTTCGGGTCTGTCTTTTCTCTATTCGGCCGATAGCAAGGCAAGGCCTGGGCGTCCCATAAAAATATCTATGTGTGTAATACGCAGTGTGGTATTAAAGTAGGCCGAGAATGGTGTTGTCCATCCACATGAAAATGTGATTTATATAAGATTATCGCAAATTCTCTACCGCTGGGGTATTCTATTTCTATTAAAACAAATCTTCAATGCTCTTTAATCGACGGTTAAAAATTTTTAACGACATTTAGATGGACGTAGCGTAATTTTCATAGTATGGGATTTTTACTGTAATGCTTTATGCGATCTGTACGATACATTTTTTTTAATATAGCATCTTTAACCTATTAAATTTACAAATGTTCGAAATGCATATCTATGTTTAATTTTATTACTAAATTTGTATCATGTTTTAATTTCGTTAATTAAAAGCTAAAAATTATGTTTTTGGCTTCACTCTCAATGTAAATTTAACTGCACGTATTTTGAGTTATACTTACAAATGAAATTTCGTGCAGCAATCATGTTATCGAGGGATAAATTTTTAAATAAATTGATTTAGTCCATGAAAATTATTTCAAATAATATAATGTGTAATTAAAGCTAAAAAATTTAGTCACAAAATGATTTTAAAAACAAAAATATCTTGTTCATAAATTAAGTTTATAAGTTTTAATAACCGTCAAGTAATTACCTGTGTACTTACACAAATTAAAACAATATAATAATAAAATTATTATTAATATTAAAATAATTAGATCAGGCATACTATGTAAATTAATTTATTTCTGAAGCAAGATAAACCAACTAGTTTTACTTCGATGCTGTCAGTACCAAAGTAAATGACGCCCGACTAGACAGCTGACAGCATGAAAGCAGCGCAACCTTGAACGGGCGGCGTGGTACTATGTGAATGGATCGACTGCGACGACATACAAACGTCGTTATTAACTTGTCGACGTGACTATACCGGTGTTCGAATTGAATACTTAACACTATAGAATTAGTAAACGAATTATTCGATTTCAAATTCAATAACCGGTCTGTGTATTTAATATTTTAAAGATTATTACGTAAGTTGATTTTGTCTAGAACATCCGATTTTTATAGCACAAAATTAAATGACTTCTTTTCCATAAGTTATATAAATATTCACAGATATATTGTACAGTTAGTAGCACAAATTATAAATTATTGTTTGGTTTCACAAAAAATATAATCCTGCTTATACGTAATGAATTAAATAATCGTATAAATAAAAAAATAAACGTAATAAAGATACTTTTCACGTAAAATAAAAAAAAATTGTTTTGACGTGTTATGAATATGGTTTTAACGAAGCCTTTTAAGTAGCATATGTATTTTCTTCAGCTAAATACAGTCGAAGAGCAAGAGTACGATGGGCCAGTTCTATCAACTTTCTTTCGATTGCACTATTTCCAACATTGTATGGTGCGACGTTGCTTACACATACCAAAGCGTAGCTGAAGAGACATCGGCTGCCTTCACAAATGTGTACATGAAACCCTTCGCTTTCGAGTGCGCCTTGTATGCATGTTGCAATGCATATTGTTCCTTTAACATGGTTTTTATAGTAAGAATTTGATAAACATTGCCAGCAATTCTTTTAAAAACTTTTTCCTTAAAATAAACTTCTTCAAGTCTATGAATATACATAATAAATAGTGAATTGTAATGTATGGCTTTCACATGGTTTTACACTTCAGGCGTTATATCAAACACAACCTTAGCACAGATATCAACAAGTCACGGAGAAGGCTGTAATGGATTTGTCTACGAGATCAAATCGAGAACGAGGAGACGTAAACAAACCAGACTCGGCCCATGAGATTGGCAAGTTGAATTTACAGTGGGCAGATCACATAGCACGCAGAAGTGAAGACTGCTAGGGCCTTAAGGTTTTCGAGTGTAGAGCATGGACCGGCAAATGATCAGACCAATCCATTAGATGGGTAGACGGCTAAAAGACAACTAGGAAGATGTGGGATGCAAGCCGTCCTTTGAGTCCTATTTGAATTCTATGCGGGAGACCTATTTTCAGTAGTAGTTGTCCTACGACTGAATTTGCTGATTTGAGTAAAACAAAGAAAAATGTCTTTTGTCGTGTCTGGCGGGTTCCTTCGCGCAAATTACGCATAACTTGCAGTTAATATTCCTTATTCACCGTTCTACCCTGTGGCAAGAACTCATGATGCACGACACCCCTGCAATCGAAGAAAACTGTAAAAACAACTTCGCGATACTTTTTGAACATATCGTATGTTGTCGAGGATCATTTTGTTAGACATCCGGTATCCACATGAAGAATTATTACATAAAAAGTTCACATGTATTTAATGAACTTCATGTTTCAATAAGTTTTTAATGGCTGTTTAATTTTAGTTAGACATAGTTTTGTATTAAATTAAATTCGTATGTAGATATTAATGTAATTTTTTCTGTATTATTATTTATTAATTTTTCCTTTGTATCGTTTATCTCGTTTGTGTCGATACTCTCTGGAGGTCGCAGAGAGTCGAAAAAACCATTTAAGACATCAGTTAACGTATGAAGTTTAAAATTTCTTCCTCACTATTCTCAGTGCGTCTCAGTCCGTGCGTCGTGAGTTAACATTTCACGGTCGTCGGCTTTCGTCGTGTATTGTTTTATTATGTTACATTAACCTTGGGCGTAGAGGAACTAGGAGAGCATGTATATATATGATATATTATTACCTAAAAATATTTTGTGTCCATTTTAGTTGAAAGGAAATGTTAAGACTTACATGTTTAAAAAATAATTAAAATGTTAATTCTCTTGTAAATTCTATTTAAATCTTTTTCAAGTTACAAATGGAGAGGTTGGTTATTCTTGAATTTATGCGAAAGTCATTGTCGTTACAAAATATGTTTTTTTAAAATAAACATGAAGAAGTCTTCATTTTAGTGCCTTTAAATGCAGGCAGTACATACAACGTGTTTATTAACACCAACAAGGTAAATAGTATGCAAACAGACGCGCTTTACTCACTTGTAGAAAGTGAGTTTTTTTTGTAGGTCTTTCATATTCAATATTTGAACCATAAACATCCAGTTATTATAAATATATTATTAAGTAAATGTTCCCTAAGTCCCCGTCCAGAGGTTTCTGGTTCAGTCAGCCTAAGTGACTTTATTAGTTTGGCCGGCAAATTTAGAGTTAGTAAATATAAAGCGTCCTCAGTGTTATGCTATCTCAAATCTATGAAAGCTGTCAATGACAACTGACAAACAACTTATAAATGTTGCTTCTTCCAGTGCATCTACTGAAATATGATATCATATGTTTACAACTTTTATTGATTTAGACTTATTACTAGAGAATATTATATACAACGTAAAATCAGAAAATATGACATGTACACATGGTAACTTTTAGAAAAACATCATGATCTTCATTCCAGTAGCGGAATGTCTGTTGCTGAAGTCAGGCTTACTCTATAGATTTTCAATTAGATCGCTAGCAAGAGGTTTACACACAGTGTCAATTGGCAAAATTATCAAAGTGTTTTGAGCACTTTGTGGCCAACACCTCTTCAATTTGCTGATCTGCTAGTCTATGGCGGTCACTTTTATTCGTACAGATCTATTTATTTCTGATTCGGTCGTAATGATCGTTGAACGACTGTGCCTTTGACAATTATACTCGAAGTGAGAGACCACGTAAGTCTTTTACTATATACAATGATCTTAGATCCATATCTTGAAGCTCAGAGGAATAAGAATATGTTTATCTCTGTATTATATTATTATAAATATAATAATATAACTTACTGTTACATCAGTTGATCATTTTTCATGTGTTATTAGAAAATAAACTGTCCAGACATAAACAACATGGTGACTTTAATGTCGTGTCATAACGAATTATCATTATTTATATTAAATGAACAGAGAAAGTAATTTAATTAATTTAAATTAAAAACCGGCATAGTAATTAAGTTTATCTGTTGTAAAAACCTGTCTACACATAGTCGAACTTTTTAAACCAATACTGACATAATTTCTTTCAGAAATCTAAACTAGGAGATTAACCAATTTGGACGTAGCTTACCTTAGAAATATAGTGAAACACAATAAGAAATTAGTAATATATGTAGAGACTGAGAAGAGTCGCCCTCGGGAGCCCTCGAGCTTCGTCTCCTTTAAAGAGTTTACTAGAGGTTAAAGAAAATAAAACACTAATTATGACATCACAATGCGCTTGCACCGAGCAGCCGCCGTCCAATGGCGCCAGTTTGTTCTAGATTTCTGTACCGACTGCTCCAATGCACTGCCCTTCTTATTTTAATAACGAGTGTACCAACCCAAGCTGTGGAATTAATATTCCAACACCTGCTACCATGTCTACACGACACCAACCGACTCTCTTAAGCTCGACACAAAGCGGACACCACTCCGAGCGTTTACATACTCCAGATTACATGAATTGTTCTTTTTTTTTTATTCACAAGCATATAACAACTATATGTACAAAGCAACCAACAAGTTCTATTATATACATGTTCCAAGGGATTGCAGTCCCAATTTATTTTCAATTCATATAATCCCAATTCATTTATAATTAATCGTACAATTTCTAATGACCCCCTGTCTAATTAAAGCCCGGAGTTTCTCTTCAATCTTTTGATTACTTTAATGTCGTAAAGTACTCCAAACACGCACGGGCGAGTGTAACGAATGAGAGGCATGTGTTGTTTTTCACGGCGCTCGATATCTTCGGCCGCCGTCATTGTGTGCAACTATTTGAGCGTCGCGTTGTTTCTCATAAATCTCAGATGTTTGTGATATTCTAGAGGTTGTTTTGAATCCTTTGCAAGTGAGCTGCTTTTGGTGTTGACTGCTATCTATATGATCTTAGGTTATATGTGTATGATCATAGGTTTTGAAACGGTATTATATACTAAGAACTTGCTGTTTACAATGCAATGAACTACCGATCAAACTAGAATTTTTGGTCCACTTCATCTCTTCACAGTAAAATATGTAAAAAATCAATATAAATATTTACAGGAACGTTTTAAAAAATAATTTTAGCGAAATTTGTACAGTATCCGTTACATGGATTCAGTACAAACGGCGGGATATCTATTGAAATATTCGATATTTGAGTACGAAGTTGTGATGCAGCAACTTTTCATGTTATTTTTCTTTCGAGTAATAAATATCCATTTCATAACAGCTGATACATAACACATGACTTCCATATCTTTTACATGTGCCTTCAATTGGACAGAGACATCCTCCGAGTATAGTCCTACCCATTGCTCTCTGCGTGATCTTGAAGCTACTTATGAAACCCATCGTATGCTTTCATATCTTGCGACAACGAAGACTTGGCAACACACATTGAACAAAAAAAAACATTTGTCTTTAAGCATTGAGGTATGCATGAAATGTTTCGAAACTTCCGGCTTCATTGCTCGTGGTACCAAAGGCGGTAGATGGGGCATGGTGGGTCTCCACTAGGTGAACCAACGACAGTTAAGCTCAATACCCCATATAATGATGGTAAGAATTCCATAAAATTAATGTGAATAATCGCCCTGTCATAAGAAAATACACTTTTTTTGAGTGCCGATTGAAAACTGTATAAATAATTCAAAATGTAATCAACGTAATTGCTTTACCAAAAAATTAATATCTTTTTTATTAAAGTATCAACACGTGTAGTCGCGGTGGATATTTTTTCAACATCATTTTTCACTTTGCGTAATTGTTCGACCTTTCTTAAAAATAAAATGTAAAATTATCAAAAATAGATTCTTCATTTTAATTTGAAAAAAAAGTTCTTGTTAAAATTTTACCTTCATAAGGATATGTTAATAATGTGTTATAATTCTTAATAAATGTATACCAGTAAAATTATTATCCATTTGTCACGATATACATTGTGAAAGACTACTGATTACAATTATCTTTATTTTACAAACTCCGTAATACCTCGAAAGGTTTGAGAAGGTTCTTATGGAAAACAGAATTTAAATTCGTCGGAATCTTGAAAAATTACATAAAATATGAAAAGTGATCACTGAAACTTTTCATATTTGTAGTTGACACGTAAATTAATGTGTTCGCGAAGTATTTTGTATATGTATATTCATATAGCTATGCGATTGAGCAGTAGCTTCGAGTCGTATATAAAAAGACTAATGACGAATGAAAGAAATATTTAAAGATAGAACATACTATTTTAGGAACAACTCTTCCCTTTTATGGAAATTTTTACACTAAAATAAGTTTTTCGAATAAATCCAAGAGTAGGTTTTATTTTTTACTTACCGAAAACCCAGGTCTCGTAATAACTGTTAATGACCATAGCCGGAGACATTGTCAGCATCATCAGGAAGTCTGAGAAGGCGAGGTTCACGACCAGCAGGTTTGATGGGGTCTTGAGGTTCTGCAAATGTTATCGGGAGTAATCACATGGCACACTTTACGAAGAAACAGACGTGAAAAGTTTTACAGATGCATTAGTCGAAATAACATTTTAATTTGTTCGTTCGTGCGTGTATCGTTGTCCACTGACCTGGCCACGTCCCGCAACTAGCTATAAATATAATAAGCGTGAATATATAGCTGTGTAGCTACATGTGCACGCAAATCACTGTGCAAGGTGATCGTTCCGAAACGCTATTGTAATGTAATTAGCAATAACTTCTGCAGGAAGCTCTGTAGGGACAGATAGTAAACAAAAATTAATTTTAATATGTAGTACCAATTATGAGAATATTTTCTTTTCTTTATTAATAAGCTATTTTTACTTTTAATTGACGTAACTAAAAAAAAACCCATAAAAGCCTTTTCCTCTATACCCGGCCACCTCGGTATATATCTTTATATATAAGTAAGAATGATTTCTACCCGCAGCAATGTAGTTGAGTTGATCACCAGAACAAACTAGCTCTTAAATTTCCATTTGCACTTGTGGCAGGACAGTTGGCGCGTACGTGTCGAACGAAAACTACACTTTTGTATACAGAATTGTCGATTTTCGTCAAGCATTTGTAAAGAGTTTTCTTCAAAATGTTTGTGCTTTTTAAAAACCTACCTTCTATTTGTTTTTGAAGATGATCTATAATACGAACTACCACTAACACATTCAAAAAGCGGAGATGCTGTGTAGTCTTATGTGTTCAAAATGCGTATTAATTTGTAGAAATTCTCATAGATCGCTTGATACCTTTGTCGCTGAAAATATATAGATGACCATTCCGTTGCCGGTCATGGAGATGAAGCCCAGCATGCCGATGGTGAAGCCCAGCAGGCCGTGCCATAGCGGGTTCATGGGCGGTCACGAGAACGCGCAACGTGAAAAAGAAAATCGGCTTTCAATAAATTTGCTTAGTGATTTTCTTGGAATACGTTCTTATTTTTTTTACTATCACATATCTCATCTTTCGTACTCTGCTTTCCTTCCACTCTTTCTTCATTTTTTATTTAAAACAAATTTGTAACAAGACTTAAAAATATGGCTTCAAAAGAATAACTGTGGAATTTCCGGTCAGGTTTCCCTCGATAGATTTAACGTTCTGAACATGGCAGTAGTCTGTGTACAAATACATGTTTAAAATGACGTTATAGCAATGTCTTGATATTTACAAATTGCTTCTTCTTCTTTTTAGCCGATAGAGGTAGGTCCACTGCAAGACATAGGCCTCCTCCAAACATCTCGGTGATAACCGGTCTTGCGCCGTCAGCATCCAGCGGTTTCCCGCAACCTTAACCCTGACGTTAGTCCACCTAGGGGAGAGCCTGCCCACGCCGCGTCTACCGACTTGAGAAAGTGCTTAACGAGGACTATTCGATAAAAGAAACACTTTTTTCTTTGTTTTATTCTTCTAACGACTTTGGCTAACACACAACTACCCCCATTGCTATAAAACTCAACAACCGCAAGTTAGGTTTAAGCTTTACCTTCATTACCGTCAATGTTTACACCATTTACTGAAAACCTCGCGTTTTCAGGCGCTGTAATAATTTATAATCCCTAGTCACATATTAAATAGTTATTTCATAAATATACATGAAAGGGAATTTATTTCGAATGTAACAATTTTTTTCTAGAGACAAAAAAAATACATTTTGCTTTTGTTAAAAAAATTCTACATTGTAACATTTTCAAGATTTAATTTAAATCCTCTTCACATTTTATACACAGTCATTTAATCAAAAAGCTTAACTAAACCAGAATACTAAAGAGAAAAATTAAACTTTTTCTAATTATTGCTTTTTACTTAACTTCTTTATATTAATATATACTTAGAAGGATAGTCCAAGTAAGATGATATATATTCTATGCATAACATCTATCTGTAGGTTTCGTTGAATAGATTGTTACGTTGAAATCCAGGCAGCTAGTGGTCAGAGAGTTTGCCTACGGTTACGCCATGCAATTTCCGGTCCATGCCATATTAACTCCTAACCTAGCACAAATTGTACATCTGTTGATTGCTGAAAATATATGACCTTACCAGGTGAATTAATTAATCATTAGTAGACGTGTTAATGACTGAAAAATGTATAGACGCTTAATAAAATTTAATTCGTCCAAAAAAAAATATATGCATAAATCCGTTGTTATTTTACATAATCACCAAGTTGTTATTAAAACCAACACACTTCAACGAATTAAAAAAAAACCTATTAAAGCAATAACAATGGATTAAAAAAACGTGAGAATATGTAAAAATAAATTATAATACAATCATTAGGTATAATAAAATTATTAATGCTTTTTATAACCATCATACATTTATCTTGGATTACAGGACTGTAAATAAATATTATAATCATATATAGGAGCGCTATTTTTAATCTCACTTTTCTAACAAATGAACGTTACAGATGGTTACGGTAGGCTCTGGTAAATATGAATAATTTTGAACATTTTCAATTTAAATTTGTTGCTCTTTTTAAAATGTACATAAGTATACCAAGTGTTTTTGGCTTTTATAATATATCAATACATTGTTCCATCGTCGTTGTTACATTAAGGACAATGGTATAATTTTTGATTCCGATCAACATGTTTTAATCTTAGAATAAATGGTTATCATTCTAAAATCACACTGTCGCAGGTAAACTATAAACACAATATCAAGAGAACCCGTTCGCACCATCGAAACAAGATGCATGTAAACGCATTATTATCTTGTTATCACTAATTGATGAAAGAAATTATTTTCTACCTATGTCGGGTAAATGCAGTCTAAATGTCACTTGATATTTTACCAGACATTTGATTTGGCACATCGGAAATGTTAATATTTTATGAACGCAATAGTTTTTTTTATTATTATTACGTTAAGGGATCTTTCGAATACAATGGGCGTTCGTAAAAATATAAATAACATTTCTAATATAACACAAGTGTATATAATACAAAAGAGAAGGAAAATGACTTTGTCGATGAGAATTAATGTTAATTCTTAAAATTAATGTCAATATATATGTTTACACACATTACTTTGAATGTGTTTTTTTATTGATGTATTATATATTTATTAAATAACGGAAAATATTAAGAAACAACTTTTGTGATGGACGACCAATAATATATTTTGATATCGTTTATTATAGACTATATATAATACAAAGTAAAATGTATTTTATGTAGCATGCCCGGCATTTGATTTGACACTTTTGGCACTTTTGTTTTTATTAGTTAACAGTTTTCCATTCAATCCGGTGAAATTCCATCATGGAGCGGTTGAAATCCAAGACTCCCTAGGGTGCTATACGATAAGCGCCATCTGCACTCTGTCCTCTAAACCCTGCTACATTAAACAAATTAAAATAGGAAAAAAATCGGAGTAAAAAACGTAACGTAACGTAAATTAAATAAATGTAAAGTAATAAAAATAAATTAAAATTATTAAAGAATGAAACAAGACTAGTATTCTAGTGATGATGAATTATGAAGTAAGAAAGGAAAATTAAACATGAAAGGAATAATAGAAAATGTGACGAATTACAGAAAAATTAACAAAAGACAGAAAAAGAAAAAAGAAGAGAATAAAAATGATTAAGAGAAATATTTTTTTTTTATTCTGACCCTCCGTTTTTTGGAGGCTCCTCCTACAATTTTCCCCTGCCATGTTTAAGGCAGGGACTTGGATTTCGGTAAATGGTTTTCAATAGCATTTATTTC
>DWIC01000423.1:0-11979 GCA_018248135.1 Battus belus
ACAGATTATCGAACAAAACGGCGCATATTTGAACTAAATCCGATCACTGTAACACTTTTTATAAAGCATTGAATAAAAAGCAAAAAAGCGGAAGGGAGATATTTGACAACCTAATAATAATATCACTTAAAAATCCTTTACAATATAATAGGGTTATTCACAGGTTTGTTTTATAAATACACTTCTTAAGTTTATTAGGGAGTGTTATACCGTATATAGTAGCCTCCCACATACAGGTACAAATTATATGAAGCGAGAGGGAGAGGAATAAAGACAAAGTCGTACAGATCTCGGTGAAGATCCGCGAAGGGGGACATCCAAGGACATCCTTCACAGTAATTATGAAAACTAACATCGAAGTCTCGTGATGCACGTGATAAAGTATGACTATAGAGTTACCACCTACCGCCTTTTTAAGCTTGAGCAAGCTTTTTAAGTCAAATTGTAATATCTATACATATGTAAATATACATACATACCGCACGATCAATTAGGTAAGGCGTTAGCGCATTGATTGATGCCGCGAAAAAATATTGAAATTCTGTGAAATTCGATTTTGAAACTAAAACATAATTTATAACGCAGAGAGATTTATATAGAACTTCTATCAGATATTTTAATTGTTGTGGTGTCGAATTGATTTGCCATTCTGATGAATATTTTTTTATTGATTCATGATATTCATAAAATTTAACTAACTTGGATATCAAAAATAAATGCTAATGAACATTGTTAATTTCAGTTTCCTAAAGGATCAATAAAAATTATCCATTTATGCTAATACATAGTTTCTATTTTATTATATTGCATCTTTACCGTTACTATAATGGCATTGTAAAATATAATTGTTACATACGCTCAGAATAAATAATAACGGCTTGCTTTCATAGCACGGCTGTCTGCTCAAGTTTGGACGTGTCTCCACCTTCCGCTTTGTGGACCCTGCTCAAGAAAACCTCATGAATAGAAACCTCGCTCAGTCGCAAAATTACGGTTCCGGTTCAATTTACGACAGGTGAATTCAAATTATTTATCACTTTATATATGTCGTCTGTAGCTATCCCTTCTCAAACTATTGTACAACACTTTTTTATAGTTGCAACATTTCAAGTAGTTGTTTCATTTGTACATTTGCAACATTATTTTACATTAAAGCTCTAATTCTAAGTTAGATTTGAAACGTTGCTTTTTAATCACCTTTTATGTAATCGATTACTTTCGTTCATTGTTGTTTTTTTTTCGTTGCATGTGTCTGTCACTGGCTCACCGACATGCGCTTGTTTTACCTTTAACGCGTTAGATCGCCGACGTCACCCGAGAATAGCGGTGCGATGTCGCCTACTTCTCTCGCCTCACACCACGCCGATCTCGACTCCAATTCGAACGCGAACGTGACCAACGACACTGAGTATCCGGGGACCGTGAGCCCAGTGTCCCACGACGCGTACGCGTACAGGGACGGCAACGACACATTGTCGCCCTACAACAACAACAACACTCTGAAGTTCGGTAACGAGTCCCTCAGGATGTCGCAACATCTGAGCGACTCGAAAGACGACTACATGAGGGATGAGCCGTCGGGGTCGGCGTACAATGACCAGGAGGAGAGTACGGGCGCGAGCCGCACCGGCTCCCAGTATAAGGATAACTACGAGACGACGTTCGATCTGGACGGAAACGTAGAGACGAAGAGCATATGCAGCGCCAAGAGCGGCGGCTCGGGCCACGACAACAGGTATTTAACAACCCACCAACCCACTGCATGCACTTTATGTCTTACTTGAATATTTTTTAAATGAAGATAGAGTACACACGTTATGTTCATTTTGGGCTATATATTAACTAAACTTTTATCTAAATACATTAGTCCTAAATTAGTTATATGTTATGTAATAAAAATCGAAAATAATTGTGTAATTTTTCCACTTAAAATTTCTTTATATTTCCTCTTAACAGAGAGGACAGTACAGGTGTGACCTCGCAATGTAGATTGCTGTTGACTCATTTATTATTAAAAACATCAAATAAATCGATTAATATCCATTTTAATTGTTATGATGAAATAGTTGGCTCTATTGTTGAAATAACTGAGACACAGTTATTATTTCTTTGTCAGCGTACGAAAGTAACGTAATGTGACAAATGTGGTATCGGCAGGGCGTCGTCGAGTGCACGTCCGGGACAGGAAGCTATTCTGCCGGCGGTGCTGGAATTCCCCGAGGCTGGGCAGGCGCAGTTCTTGGCTGCCGTCATCACGCGTCTCGACCCACACGCGCCCGCCTTCAAACTCGCGCCTGTCTACACACTCTATTTGTGTGCAAGGTATACATCTTTAATTTATTTTCAAACAAACAATATTTTTCAGGTACCATTAACTTGATACGACACCGTCGCTATTAGCTAATGTAACTCTTCTAAAGTACATTTTTATTGATATTAACATTTGTAACTCATACAAGCAATTACTTAACGTTACACGTAGCTATTGGAGTAAACTTGTTTACTCCCAAACCCGGATCTTACCTTTAGGGGCTGTTTAATCTTAAAAATGATATCGGTAATGGCGGAAATACTGGCAATAAGATGTAAGGTAAGTCATAAATAAAAGTGGTATCGTAATATATAAAACAGTGTCTCCCAACGTTGGGCCCACGCCCCACAGCGGATATTTAAAAATGGACTCAACACGAAGTTTAATCCTTTGCTTTAATATATAAAATATATATGTTACATTGAGTGGTAGATGAATTTTAAGGTGTAAGGAATACAGCGCTCTAACGTGTGTGTGTACGTTATTCGATGTAACTTGCTAAGGATTCAAAATATTATCATCAGGAACAATTCAAACGCTCCGAGGTTTTGATCTCCCGCTCTATTAAAGCCACTACCTAAAACCCTTCTGAATGTAGTTCTGCGACTAATTGCAGATGAAATCATCACAAAAAATCTTTTTCTGTTTCTTCTAAGAGATTTATATATATACTATATGTGTTTAGATACCGTGCTTCAACGCATTACCGACCGGAGCTGACACCTACGGAGCGCGCGCACAAGCTCACCGCCTTCCTACATCACGTCGCCACTCTAATACACGCCACCGTGCAGGTAACAACAAAAGTTTCAAATATAACTTGGAAGCTAAATACAGTTCAGTTTTCATGCTCTAACAGTGATATTATGGCGAACGGTGATCCTGAAAACAACTTGATGAAGTCGCCAGTTTTTAAATCATATAATATATAAACATAACATCATTAACAATTTAGACAGCTCCTTATTTATGTCATTAATAATTGTATTATTAAAAATTTCATCATATTTTCTAAAAAATAATGTACTTGTTTGTCCAGGAACGTTGTACAGACTCCGCGGCACAAGCATTCTGGATGGCCAACGCCAGTGAGCTGCTGCACTTCTTGAAGTGTGACAGGCATATATCATCCTTTTCCACGCAAGCGCAAGAGTTGCTGCCTCAAACCGTCCAAAATGCATTCAGGTATGAATGTTATGAAATCCAAATTGGAATGAGGCTCAATTTGAGGCACAACACAGTCTTTAACACCGAAAAATGTTTTACTTCTCACCAAACGCACATCATTTAGGAACAGTCATAGGGATACCACCCTCAACAAAATAAAAATAAATCTTACTAATTTACTACAAAATAATGAACAACAAAAATTAAATATTCCCACATATATATAAATTAAAATTGATTTTAATGTTTTTGTTCCCTGCACAATCATGCATAAAATAACGATTAAGAAAAAATTTTATACACTGCCTCTACAGTGTTGGGTTTGGAGAAACGTTCTTACCGGTCTCTTGTTTTTTTTTGTTGCTATAAAGTCTGTTATTAGTAGTTTTTTTTTTGTTTCTCAAGTTGCTTGTTGAAATAACTCACGTTTCGTGTTGTTTGTGTTTATTGTCTTTGTGTTTTTGTAATAAAAAACAGATTATAAGGATTCATGCCAGAACAAAAAAGTATAAAAACAGCATTTTTTCAAAATCATTAAAAAATTGAGTATAAAAAGAATTGCATGTAATTTCACCATAGTGTTCGTACGATTTAAAAACTAACTTTATTTATTGTTTTTATTGAAAGCAACCTGGTGACGTGCTTCCAAGAGGAGCTGGGTCGCGCGCTGGTGACTCTCAACAACCCGTCGTTGCCGGACGCGACGGAGGCCACGGCGCCGACCCTGCAGGCGCTGGCCGCCGCCATGGTCCTGTTGCGCCGCTGCCGCGTCAACGCCGCTCTCACTATACAACTATTCTCACATCTCTTCCACTACATCAATGCGTACTGTTTCAACAAGGTGCCATTTACAAACTTATATACATTCTTATTTACGTACTTACATCGACATCTATTGCATCTGACATAATCTGAACATGACACGTTTCATGTACTGTTGCATCAAAAATCTCTGTTTAGTAGGTATTTACTCATTCATATTCAGGATAGTTACAGATTGATTTTAAATCATACCGTTAGTAGGGATAGTTCAACTATATCTTTCAGATGTTAGGTTAGTTTATAATTTGTTTGCGATCAGTGTTTAATATTAATCTATAATATTTAACACTGTTTTAGTATTTATGTCCAATTCGGAACAAATGTGACCGCCTTTTGGCTCTATACACTCGCGTCTTAAACAGTTTGCATACACGGCGGGACCGTTCGCTCTAGGCTGGCAGTCATTGGGGACCTAATATGCTGCACCGAATTGAGTATATAGGGCACATATATACGGCACTCATCATTGCAAGCCAGAGAGAGATTGTGAAGTCAGAGTGCTTTAATTAGAGTAAATGTGACAGTGCATGTACATGCACAAATTTCAAAAACAAATTGGTGGAACCGAATAATGTTAAACAGGTTTTCAGTTTTAATGACTTTAATGGTCCTTGACCGCTTCGCATGGCAAATTAGTAACGAAAGCCCTTATATTATTTTTACAAAAAATGATTTGCATGTTGACCGAAAAAAATCGACAGACATTTAAAGAATGTAACTTCTAATCATAGGCATAAGAATTGTGATTTATTGAAAGCATTGGAAAATGTGTGCGTTTTGCAGCTGGTGCTGGAGCCGGGCACGGTGAGCGCACGATGGGGCGCCGCTCTGTCGCGGCGGCTGGCACTGCTGGCCGCGTGGGCCGAGCGCCAGGGCCTCGAGCTTGCCGCCGACTGCCATCTCGCTCGCACACACCAGGCCGGTCAGTACATAACCTTGCTATTGAAGCTTAATGTTACCCTCTTCTTTCATTTCACATACATTTTTAATTAATCCTTGCTGTCAGCCGATAGACGCCCACAACAAGCATGTACCTCTCCCAAAAATCCCCGTGATTCCCGGCTTTACGTTGGTTGTGTTTAACGATTTTCTATGGAGGGCCTGCCCCCGCCTCGTGATCTTAACTTGAGAATCTTTGACGCATAAAGGCCATCGGTAGCATGAGCAAGGTGCTTCGCCGACTGTTACTTACTAATAATTATGCAAGCTCATTAAATCTTTATATATAGTTACTATAAACACCATAAGTGTTTTTGGTTAATGGTATATAATTTAATAAATACTGTTTATGTTGGTTACGCCGCAGCTCTACTGATCCAAGCGGAGTATCGCACCGCGGAGGAAGTGAGAGCGGCTCTGTCGGCGTGCGTCAAATTAAACTCAGTGCAAGTTCGTGCGCTGCTATCACCGATCGCGCCGCCCGAGATTGTGGACGCGGCCGTAGCGCATGCGAGGGCCTTGGCTGACGAACTCTACCGGGCTGACGGTAGAGAGGTATCATTAATCTTTTTTTTGTTTTAGAAAACAATACTTAACACTATTTCAGGTTTATTTATGAATAATCAATGAATCAGGTGGTAATATATTTATTTCAAAACCAAAAAGCATTACGAGATTAAATAGAGAATATATAGTAATGAAAATTTAAATTCAATTAGTGTAAATGCTCGTGTTCACTATGTGCCGGGTAATTTTCATTGCCTAAGAATATAAAAGAGTACACAAGTACTCGTATTCAAAAATATCTTTATTCGAGGTAGCATTTACACGCGCTATTGATTTATCAAAGGCGATAAATAAAATTTTATGTATAAATTACAATATCAATTATGTAAATTAGTCATCTAACTAAATTACTCACATTTCGATCAACAAAAAACTCATGAATTTTAGGTTTAAAACTAAGATAAGAAAGATCTAGGATATCTTGTGACTTTTTATTATAAATTTTTACACTCAAACCAATGAATTTGATTTGATACTTACCGAAGGTTTGTTAATTCTGAATTTGAAATGTATGTATAGAACTAAAGATTTATTTAAAATTGTTTATTAAAAGACCGATAAATATTCAGATCCGTGCGGAAGAAAGCCGTTGGTTGGGCGCGGCGTTATTGATCCCCGGCGACGGGTTCAGCGCGGAAGTAGTGCGGGGCGTTCCGCCGGGGCTGGCAGAGTTCGTGGCCCCGCTGCAGCGCGGCGCTCTGTGCCGCCTCGTGCACCAGCCGCGGGCGCTGGGCGCGTGGTCCGTGTACCTTGCCACGCACGCGCACGCCGCGCACACGCACCGACACGATTCGCGTCCTCTCATCGTACGCCTCAATAAAAACTCCTCCGGCATGGGACTTAGCATTGTTGCCGCCAAGGTATTGTATCCGAATTTAGCATTTTTATTTATATACGCGCTTTATATCGACTACACGACCACATGTTACATGCTTACAAAGTCTTTTTACAACTTCGGCTTAAATGCAATGACGGCGACATGCATTCATTTATATATATTATTATCCACGTCAGATTATTTAAATCGACCACTTGCGCATGCTATGAAAAGAATGCCAGAATAGCTCAATTTGATTGAAACTGGAATCAGATGGAATTCCTCAAAGTATAAAGAAACAGTTAAATTTGAAGCTACATCACCGACGTCATCTGAATTCAAATCTATTATTATAACTAACATAAAAAGTTTGTGACTGTAGTGGACAGCAATATGGAACGTGAACGCTACATTTGTATTGTGCATTGTAATCTAGTCTCAATATATAATACAAGTCTTGGACAAAAGCAATTCTCCAAAATTTTGTACTTATCGTTCCACGCACAATAATTTTGTTACGTATTTACGTAACAGTGTAAATCGAATTACGAAATCTTGGGATATAAACGTAGTTCATAACTTATTTAAAAAATGCTTGTCAACAATGATTTAATAGTTTATTGAAGTTTATTAAAATTAAGTTAACAATGATATAATATCTAGTCTGACATAAGGATTTGTTTTACAATACAATTACAGCAATTACTTCACGCCATGTATTAGGTGGACCAGAAAGTAAAATCGTTTCTGCGAATTTACAGAAAAACTGATTGATTAACCGCTCCGGTATAAAAATTTGTATACTACATAACAAAAGGTTGTTGATAACGTAGATGTATATATGGTTGATTAGAAATAAAAACTTGTTAAAAGTGCATTCTCATGAATTTAACTTAAGATAACGACATTACTTTTCGGTCCACCTAATAAAATAGTAGAAAAATAAAGTGGTCTAACATTGACAGGGCGTGATATATGTTTACAAAACGAAGACAAGCATCGGTGATATTGCAAGTGTTCTCTCGTCGTGATCCGATATACTTTCAAATAACAACTAATAAAACTGATTTATTATCATAGGGCGCTGGCCAAAGTAAACTGGGTATCTACATCAAGTCGGTGGTGTCAGGAGGGGCAGCGGCAGCCGACGGTCGGTTGGCGGCCGGTGATCAGCTTCTCTCTGTCGACGGTCACTCGCTCGTTGGAATTACTCAAGAAAAGGTGTGTACGCCCTAACACCTAGGTACAGATAAGTGCAAGCTTATGTATGAGATAGGAGTACGTACTCTCTCATATTTATTTTATTCTTAATAACTAACCATACAAAGTAGACGAGTTTTTTTCTAGGATTTTTTTAGTTTAGTCCCTAGATTATGGTGACAATTTATTTAAAATAAAGGTAACATGTCTATTCACTGATAGAATATTCAAAAATTCGCAAATTAAAAAAGGTCGTTTTGTTACTTTAAGTTCCAATAAATAAACTTCTTGTTGACATATGATATATTTTTTTCTATTTATAATAATAAAGAAAAATATATTTTCAGGCTGCGGAATACCTTGTTCGAACGGGTCCCACGGTAACATTGGAAGTGGCGAAGCAAGGAGCCGTACTTCACGGTTTAGCAACACTCCTGCACCAGCCGTCCTACAATCAACGACAAGGTAATCATTTTACCTCTGTTGCACTTATCTAGAGACGATATAACACATTCGTGTTATACAGTTTTATTGTATCTATAAATGACAAATAAAAGACAATGAGGTGAGTGAGTGCGCCGGCAGAGTGCGGCGAGGTGCAGTACGAGGACCGCGTGCGTCGCAACTCCGGCACCTACACGAACACCCACCCCGCGCTGCTCAAGCCCGCCTCGCCGCTCACCGAGCTCGCCACCGCAGGCAAACCAACCAATTCATTACTGCCTTCTTATCTTTTCATTTGTTTGCATTTTATTTTTGCGTTTCAGCAGTTTTATGTTTGTTTTGGAATTTGTTCGAGATCTATTTTGTTCTGGAATTTGACTTTCTTTTCGTTAATCAAAATTGAAAGGAAAATCTTTTCTTACAGTTGTATTTGACAAATTGTAATTTTATTTAATCTAGTTTGGGTGTTATGAGTTTTCAGTTTAATAATTGTTATTATTTTGTTGTTTGTAATTTGAGTGTGAATTTCGACGAGATTCTGTTAAAAATGACATGTCTTCGAAATATGTCAGTATTTTTTTGGTTTGTGTTATCAGTTTTTGCTTCTATGCATTTGATTTTTCATAACTTATCGTTTTCCTGTTATGATCAGTATTCATATATGTTTCGATTGCAGGATATGGTCGTCGCCAGTTTTTTGACCGATTTAACATGAGAGACGAGTCGACCGAATCGAGTACGGATGATAGCGAGGAATTTCAACCTCACTATCACGGTTCAATTCCTAGATTGATAATAACATTAAATAAAGAAAATAATCAATTACAAGATGAACTATCACCTGAAACGCCCGGTGGTCCCATAGAACTTAGAAGTGAGATTGGACCGTCGCGACACATACCTATTTTTACGTTCACTTGCGAAGATTTTGACGAACAGCAAGCAGCAAAACGTGACGCGAAATGTCATAATAACTACAATCCTCGGCAGGAGGCCGTAACGCCACCGCCCGTTCCCGAACCGCCTCTTAATTATGACCAATCAAGTGAAAGCGGCGAAGCTATTTGTTTACCGCCACAAATGCGACCAATTGATACAAAACTTACGCTGGACTTATTTAATGCGCGGGCGAAAGAAGCCGAAAATTACAGGCGGCGATGCACCGGAGTGGACGAGTGCATCAACACCTGTGAGTGTTGCCGTACTCCCCAGCCCGAGGGTCAACAAATTCCATACATAGACGAACCCAATTCCGAACCTGTTATATTTGAAAACGACTGTGCGGATGCAAAGGTCGCGACTCCGAAGATTCGACGGATACTCCCGTCTGTATCTATAGACCAGTCCGATGACAGGCGACCGGAGACTACAGACGCCGAATGTCAGACTTGTTCCTCTCCCGAACACGCAGGTCACATTTTATCCGAAACAATGCGTTTGGCCGATAACAAAATTGAACTCAAATTAAACTTTGAAAGAGAGTCCCAGTATATAGGAAGTATTCATAGTCGCCTCAAAAAAACATTGTTTAATATGTCCAAATCATTTTCTAGTAAATCTGAGGATACCGACGGGCCGTCTACGATTTCCACCTCAGAATCCTTTGAGGAAGTTATAAGTAAAAAATGCCAACCTAAGGTACTGCCAAATGTCATAAGGAGCGATACGAAGCAAATTTTAGATAGCGTCGACAGAAAATCGTGGAAGTCGCCTGATGAATATAGACCCGCTTTCGGAAAAGTTAAAGCTCTAACCAAAAGATTCAACGATATTAATTTAAAATATTGTGTTAAAACTTACAAAAGAAACTGTCAATCTAGTCCCAATCTCTGCGCGCGTGACGAGGCAAACACTAAACTTAAAGAGTGTTTACCTTTAAGCACCAGTTTGGCGGACGTACATTTCGATGGAAACAAAACCTACACGAGCGACACGAAGACTTCGAAAATGTCTGACGATGAAGTGAAGAGTATTCTGATACAGTTGGAAGACTGGTCCAGATACGGGTCGAGAGGTAGTGAGGATACTCTCGCTCAAGGCAACGAGTTCGAATTACCAAACTTGCCATCGGAAGAACATACCGATAATGCATCTCAGAGTGGGAGTTTTATTTTTAATGAAATCATTGAACGAAAACCGAGAACCATAACCCTCGATAACATAAAACTAAAGTCTAATCAATCAAGTATTAATTCAGATCAGAGCAAACTCAGTAAGGACTTATTAGCCGACAGCGATAGTTTTGTTAAAGTAACCGGTGCGAAGGCGCCTGCGGTACAGCTCCGTCACGAGTACTCGTCGTCTCTACAGGTAGTGTCCACAGACAGGTGTCGAGACCGGACTCGAGATTCTTATGAAGCAATGGTTCAGAGCTGTCCGAATATTAATAGTGATTCGTCAACTTACCCAGCCGACGACCTCCACTCCAGCTGCCCAGCGCTCAAAAGAAAACTCAGCTCTCAACTCGAAACCCCGTGTAAGACACCCACACGCATGAAATAGGTGTGTTTTAGGCCACTGCACAAATCACATAAACTTTCTTTTTTTTAATTGTCGCTGCTGCATGAGTCCTTAAATTACATTATTTATTTTCAGGTTTACGCTGTCTTTACGCACTTTTTACGTTGGTCCGTCGTGATTGTATTTGTAATTGATGCCTTTGTTGTACTTTTTTCTTTACAATGGTTTGTTATGTTGCAATGGAAATAAATTGGTTTTTTATTTTGCCCCATTTGTATTTATTGTTACTTTGTCTATTTTGTTTTCGCGTAACTTTTTAGCGATTCTTAATAAATTCGCATGATCTTATATATGTATCAAACTGATTTTTACTTAATTATAAACTCTGATTTAGTTATAAATTTATGTGTCATTCTCTGTTTTGTAAGATTTGTAAGTTAATCTTGCCAACTTTTCCGCACCCGCAGAATACCGCGTGTAGCGCGGATAAGCAAATATACACTACCGATAGTTATAACTTGTATTCGATCGAATGTTTAGGCGGTGCACTGCGTCGTGCCTCAGAACGTGACCTGCCGTCGCGGCTGGCTGCAGAGCCTGTGAAGCCCAGCAAAAGCACTCCAGCGTTGCACCACCCACCGCCTGCCGGCCACGCGGCTCATGCCGCCCACGCTGCGCAAACGCTGCCCACGCCAGGACCTTCCCACACGTAAGTTTTTGGAATGTAGTTCTATACATATTCAAGTATATAGAGAACAACTAAACTAAAAGATATTAAGATGTAGCCACAATTATAATTTTTTTAAAATATGTTTGATGTTAAGTTAACACGCATATGTAAGTTAATTCAATTTATCCCTGCGGTACCCTCAGTCCGGCCGGCAGCGGGCAGTCGGCGAGCGGCGCGTGGGCGGGCAAGTCGCGCAGCAGCCACAACCTGGCGGCCGCAGCGCAAGGCGACTACTTCTATCAGAACCTGTCCACTGTCAATGCGCAGCAGCAGGGCTCGCAGGACAGGTACACAATAACTTTTACCATAATGTACAAAATTAGTTCATGAGGTAGGCCTCTTGTGCACTACGAAGTCTTGATGGATAATGTGACCATACATTACTTTACTATAATGTTAAAGAATATTATTACAGAAGTTTGTTATAACATTGTATTAGAATGTCGAGACTTTGTGGTTTAAAATAATCTATTAGATTTTCTAGAGTTGTCTTCTACATATATATAGTATTCTATATATATT
>DWIC01000424.1:0-11978 GCA_018248135.1 Battus belus
CCGATCACTGTAACACTTTTTATAAAGCATTGAATAAAGAGCAAAAAAGCGGAAGGGAGATATTTGACAACCTATTAATTTATAACCAGACCGATATAATCATTATAGGATTGTAAGAAACCTGTATCAATTCACGTATCGAAATTTGCGTCAAACAGCAAAACAACTATAGTCCTATAACATCGGTGAAGATGTTTTAAAATAAAGCAGCGCACGGTGTTCGCACTGTGCTCCAATATTTTCGGTGGTTAATATTGAGTTTTGAAGTAGTGACTAACGACCGACAAGCGCAGCGAAGGACATGCACCCACAAGGACCTAAAGCCTATTGGGGGTGGTCGTCCCCGCTTTAATGACCGTTCTCCAACAGTTCTTCTACCGCTGGAATGATGATGATGATGAATTGGGAAAATTTTTGTTTAATAAGTTGCGTTAAACTTATTAAACATAAATGGAAGAACACGTTTGAGTGCCGTGTTTGTCAAGACTTTCTAAAAATAGAGAAGAGAGCAAAGGAAAATGCTATCCAGCCGTCTTCGTTAAGATTATTTTATAATAATTAATAAATTAATTAACAAAAATTTTCTAAATTCTCTTTTGTTGTAACTATGTACAGTTCACTAAGTAACATTCCGAAGTATTGTAGTCATAATCATCTTAGCGTCACAAGCGAGTTGACTACATAATAAATAACGAGGAACAAAATAAAGCTGTCGAATGTTTAATCTTATTTAAATATATTTTTTAATTAACTTAATAACTCAACAATAGCGTTTTATTTCTATCGTGAATTGTTATGACGACTTTAGTGTTTATCTCATAGTTAGGAGAATGGCAAGGCCCTGCCTATAATACTTTAGTGCTACTTGAACTGCAACATTGGTGAGGGTATTAGACGCTGCGGCCTTTCAAGCTTTTACGGCACCTTACCAAATAATCACCAGTAATTAGTTTTTGTAAAAAAACTTGAAGTTGTAGTAAACAATTCCAAGTTAAAATATACGTTCACGAGCTTACACACTATACAATGAGTATGATTCTTACAGTCATCAACGCTAACAACTTCATTCAGCACAGGGATGTCTTGTAACGGTTTCTGTTGTGAAAACAGAATAGGAAAAAATTCACGAAATAGAGTTTAAATTCCAGGAAAATGGTTGCATTCCTCGGGAAAGTATCGTCGACGGAAATTGCATTTTGAATACGTCGACTGCGCTCAACACTAATGTTGCAGTTATTTTGTTGTAGCTTTGCGCTTTTGGCGTACGTTTCCTCCTCGCGATTTGTTGACGTTCAAATATCCACCGGTAGCGGTTGCCTTGCTGTTGAACCCACCGGCAAATTGTTAATTACGAATAATATGCCTGAACGCAAGCTCATAGAAGCATTACTTAATCATATCGTCTCGTTTCTAAGATAAGAACGTTGTTTAAATCGCTCCCAATTTGAGTTGTAATATTAATGAAAATAAAGGATTATAATAATTTTAACAAAAGTCTAAAAATTAGATTTTCATGGCAAATTAGTTCCTTTAAACTATATGCGCTAGCTGCTACAATTATCCTGTTATGGTAATAAACAAAATTTTCTAGTTTTAAGGCTACGTTTACGTTGTCTTCCAGCGATCCTGTGTACAGTTTTATATTTTCGTGCTGGAAACTATAAACGATTGTATAAATTTAAGCCTTCGCAACAGGTGCAACTTAAACTTTCTGCGTCTACTTTCCTTCCAGAATCTTTGAGGAGTTAAACACTTGACACAACACATAAAACGCGAAATAGATTGAATACCGTTCGTCCGATAAATATTATTTATTACAAAACCTTTCCGGCTCCTCCAATTAAGAACTGTTCGGTGCTGTAAAGTTTAAAATCCAGTCAATTCATAAATCTACGTGTTGTGATCCAATTAATATTAATCCGCGCTCTGCAGTCCCGCGCTGTATTCAATTCAGGCCGGGACGTTTCAATTTCGTTTGGGAGCCGAGTTTTTATTTGTACGCCAAATTAAATGTTGCCAATCAGAGACTTTATCTCGGCCAATCCCGTGTCCGCCTGCGTCTCGGTATCGTGCATTTGTTCTATGAAACTCATTAAGATTCATGTAAACTACTCCAGAAAAACACTTCTTCGCATCGATCCGTCTGGACACCCTGCGCGGCTCAGACTTTTGTTACGTCATCACATATTGAGGTTATTTAACTTACTTTCAAATTTATGTCATTTGCCTGTGGGTAATTAAGTATTTTTATTAGGTAAATTATATATGTTATATGTTATATAGTGTTTTGTACTTTGTTATTCTAATGTTGTGAATTTCAAAAACAATATTTTACAGTTATATTGTTTTTTATTGATAACAATGTTACAAAAAAGAATTCGAGGTAATTTACTCGCTTTTGTCACCAACACAGAATATTTCATAAGCCAATTCAGTGTTTTGCGAAGAACAGGACATCACAAGAAATAAAAAAATTTGGACTTAAGTACTTTCAACAAACATGCAAAAAAGGAGGGTTTCTGACCTCACTAAGTTCCTAATGAATAGCATAGTTACGAAAGAGACCTATGAAACAGTCTAGTGAATATCTATGAATAGTTTCTCTACCACTGTTGGTACAACGATCATACTATTTTTAATTCCTGTATAAACTATATCCTCGTTTTAGTAAATTTTCATAATACTTAAAATTAAGCTCTAAAGACAAAACAAAATTGTTTCGCCGTGTATTAGCACGTCGTCTACGTAGACATCATAATAGCACATAAATTAGAATCATGCCTCCTGGCGCCTTTTTATAAATTGTCTTTCAGAAATGAGGCTATAATCGCTGTTAAAGCGGAGAAGCAAAGTTGAAACTGTCAACTTAATCAGTGGCCTTATACTTATTTAGCTTTCTTTTCTTAACATTTAGATAACCGTTTATTTATATAAATGGAACACAATAGAACAAGAACACTTTTGAGACTAAGCTCCTTAGACAATATCGCCGAAGTACGAAGGATATAAAGAACGAGTAAAAGCAGTCCTCAGGGGAACTGTTGATTCCTTTCTATCACTATTTGATAGAATAGAATCGATCTATTCGTTTTTCTTTGCTTGTATACTGGCTGGGGCTGTGTACATAAATAAGGGCATTGTGAATAACTTATTTGGCTGTAGTAGCAGAGGCCAATACAATAAACTAAACAATAAGCTTAGGATTTCAACGAATATATAGTTCCGACATCGGGCGGCGAGGTACGTTCTGGCTGAATGCCCTGGGGTGGCTCGGCAGACGGCTGTTGTAATCTGTGGTATATCCACGTCCTATTATAAACTAGCATTGTCCTAGTCCGTAGATACACATGCAGTTAATACAACAGAACATGTCTTCAAAAGTAAAATTCTCTTTGCTTTGAAAAGTGAACTTTCAAGCGCTTCACAGGCAAGCATAACTTTTTTATTGGCCACAACATAATGTTTGCGGAATAGGAAAAACATTATCACGGAACGTTGCCAGTGAGTGAAATAAAATAGTAAATTGCGCCCATTACACCTACGCTCCCATTTTTTTTTATTATTCTCTTTGCCATAAGTATTTTGTGCGTACGCTACGGTGAATTTTAATCTGTATTCCCTTATCTTCAGTACGCTATTGCAAATAAAATTGGCAACTCACGTTGAATATAAAACTAATAATGTCTAAGGACATAAATAATATGATCGAGCTCGGAAGTAGAATGGATCGGAAGGCGGGACGCTTGCCAACTTAGCCAATGAACTGTCAAAGATCATGTGAAATACAATCACAAGTTCCGGCGATTCAGTTAAAGCGAAATAAAACAAGCAGTTAGTCGGGTTCGGGTTGCACAAGCTAACGATGCTACGTCGCGGGGATACGACTCCGCGGTACCGTACCTTACATTTACTTGTGATTTGAGACAATGCAGTTTGCGCGCTGGCCCTAAACAATGGGGATCCGAAGTACATCTTGCACTGTCTCGTAACACGGAAACAGGTCGATCAGTAATTGTATAAAAATACTTCCTCTTGTTGCGATAAGACGACGAATGGAAGGTCTAGACTGTAGGCGCTAGTAGGCTAGTTGTAAATTCCTATTATCTCTCATTCGGTTCAGTTTACGCAACGTAAACATTTGTATTATGAATCAAAAAAATTTATGTTGTTCGCTTAATCACGGGGAAGCAATTATGTACGTTAGCTTCAAGTTATCGGAGCGAGCTTGCAGTTGAACGGGCAAGAGCGGCGTCTCCGGGTCACACGTGCTTCGTACGGATGGGATACATTATTCACAATTCCGACGCGCACAGCACGTTTGTCTAGTTGATTGTTCTCGCGTTGGCAGCCCGGCACACGCTAATGTAGTCGGCCTAGCAACGCTCGCCTGTTCCATTCACCTCTCACCGAGCGTGAACGGTTATGTTGAATACGGCCGCGCCCGATATTACATTTGAACACATTCCAAAAACCCTTCCAGTTTACATCTCATATACGTCGATTTATTATATCCATAAGTCTATTGGCATACGATCGCATCCCATAGCTACACGATCATTAATATTAATTGTGAATCTATTTAATAGATTTTAAACACACCTATACAAATTGTACTGCTTATTTATTAACAGAAACAAAGATTTACATTGACGTTCTTACCTGAAGGCTAACAATCATGCAATTTGTCAGAAATTCTAATATAGCGTAGCCACAGCTCAGAAGTTTAACAAGGCCGCTGATAACACCAATACAATGGCCGACGTTTCCCACGATGTAAATTGCAGCGTGATGTCATCGCTGTGTGCGGACTAATATTGAAACATACCTATCGCGGTACCTGTACCTGTACGGTGTTGTGATCATTATCACGTTTGTTTAAAAACTATCCGCGTTATGTCGGACGGCCAAATGGTGCGCGAAATGAGCAGCGATCGGCGCCCGTTGCGGTCACGTGCACGCTCCGCTTGTTCACCGCCGCCCGTGCGGACTCGCCTGCTTATCCACTTCGACGGATTACTACCAACTGCCAAACTGTATATAAGTCCGTTGACGGCGACGATGCTGCAGAATGCGAGTACCTACTTGTAATCACAATTAATGCAATGATTGTTTTTTCATTCGTTCATGTCACCCGATAGACTCTCGGTACAAAGCACGGGCCTCTCCCATAGCTCACACTCATGTCTCTGCACGACCTTTATTACGTCGTTCACTTAGTGGAGGGCCTACCCGCGTCATGTCTGCCGGCTCGTGGTTATTACTCAAGAACATTTCGGCCCCAACAGCCGCCAGCTGGAGTTACATCGGCCATTATTCTTAATGTTTTACAGATTTTTAAGAGTATTCTAGAAATCAATAAATAATATTTGGTAGACGGGTTAACACGTCAGTCATTAGATGCAGGGATCAATCGAGTATTTATGTTCTGCATCTGAACTCGCCTCTTAGCAATAAAGCTAAGTGCGATTTACATGCTACTGAAATATGCTATTTTAATATGCAAACACCGCAAACGTTTACACGTTGAAGGCAGTGTATTTAGGTATACTGTATTAACAGTTGTAATAGAGATTTTACCGATTAAAAAGCCAATATGGCCGGAGGTGACACGGCGGGAGGGGACGCATTCACTGCCTTTCACTTCCCGCTTTTGTTATGCAGCCACTAGATGACGGAAAGGCAGACGGCCTTGTAGCGTACCTACTAGGTGTCCCCACCGACATTACGTTTTATGTTTAGAGGATTATGCATCAAAACATTTTGTTACATCTGATTGCTTCAAGTCGTAGTCTATCGTTAGCAAATGAAAAGGCTCCTTGTCGCTATCCGCTAATTAAAAATTTACCGAATACATGACGTCACGGTCAAGGAAAAAATAAACATCACCGAGGCCATTTTAGATGCGGTCATGTAACATTCGCATGTGTTAGAGCGAGGCTCCAGGGCCGCGGTAACCTTGGCTTTTGAGCGGCGACTTTCACGGTTACACGGCCGGAGTTACATAAGATGCGCGTGCGCAGCCATCGGCGCTGCCGTCGCGACACCGCGCCCGCTCACCAACCACTAAACCAGTTCCCAAAACCACAACAATACAGTTAGATAATACTACTTCATCTTAATGCTACTTTAAGCCCCAATAAACTGTCAACCGCGATGCTTGCCGCCAATTACTTTAACAGAGTTGATAGAAGGGCAAAGTGCATCAACTTGAGAATCGTGTTGCAATCTATTTCGTATTTAACTAATATTAGTTATATCTATTTTATACGATGATATCATCCAGGCTCTAGGATAAGTGTGTTATAGAAAAACAAATACAAAGTAAATGTGAAATACAAAATACCTTTCAAACACAAAACACCTAGCTTAGAGTATAGTATATAAAACTACTATGTATGAGTATAGTATATTAAACTTTGTACTGTATTGCATGCAGAGTGGCTAATATGTATAATGGCAATGATTGGTTAACACAAATGTTCTCTGATTTTCCGATACGCGAATACCAATTGATTTGCTGCTATCGCATTTCCAGATCAAACGATTTATCTTGACATCTATTCCAAATCGTCTGATCGGTATGAGTGTTGTATGTTCGAAATAAATTCATTAATATGACAAATAAGTTACGTTATTTGATTTCTGAAATTCTACAAAGCGTTGGCTTTTATAAAAGCCATTTTTATTTGAGACCATTTGTCAAAATTGACGTATACGAGTATCAGTCGTTTGCAGTGGTTTATGTTTTATGAATATTGATTACCTTAATATCACCAGCCCGCCTGATATTGGAGGAGTCGTCATTACCGATGCAATCGGAGGTTTTATTTTATTTTTTTTTAATCTAGTTAGACCCTTTTGAAAACCGTGTTTACCATATTCAAAACTATACGATGATAGGCATACACACAGGCTGTCGCGAGGATAGTAGGCGACGCTAGTTCATACAGGTCGTCGCGCGGATGTTGTTTGTGAGCTACGCGCGTACACGCAGGTCGACGCGCGGGTGTCGTCTGCAGACGTCGCTCGTAGCGAAAGGGTTTAGGTAGTGTAGCTCAAGCGCTTCCTGGGGGAGCCTTGCTTGGGCCGCTGCATAATACAATTGCACGGGATTGGGAGGCCGCCGAGTTCTTGGATCGCTTAGACATAAAATAGTAATGTGCGGTTGTGGTTGTCGCAGGTACAAGAGCGGGGTGCGCTCAGTGAGGGGCGGGGGCGGCGGCGGCGCAGAGGAGGCGCGGCGCGGCGGCCTCAAGGCGCTGCCGAAGCGCGCCCGCACTCGCTGCAGGGGAATGAACATGGGGCAAAAGCTCTCCGGCGGTGTCAAGTCGGTGTCGCGCGAGTGCACGGCGCCGTTCAAGGCGGTCGTCGCGCGCGAACTGGCGCCCGAGCCCCCCCGGCCGGCGCGCCTCGACGCGCTGCTAGACGCGCCGCCAGCGCATCCAGACCTCCAGTACAAACATGCCTGGAATCCCGAAGACAGGTACGTTTGCATTCTTTTTAATTTTTTTGTTTTTTCTTAGTTGCTCATGTCTAAACTTTAACAAAAGTTAACATATCCTTCATAAATCTGAGTTTAGGCTAATAATAAGAATACAATAAATTTTCGCAACAAATCTTAGATATTCCTTTTTCCGTTTTTAAATCTAAAATTTAGGCATATTACTAATAAATAAATATACCATTTAATAACATTTTTAATTACAGAGTAGTGTATTTAAAAATTTTCAATTGATCTAAATAATTTATCTTGAACAATACACAACATTTACAAAAGTACATGCAAAACTGTTGATCGTGCAAATATCTTTCGGTTTTAGACAATTTCTACGAACAGTACTAAGTTTCCGGTTTGTACAAAACCATTAGTTATTTCCATTTAGTTGCATCTATAAACCTATTTCTGTAACCCCAACATTCTGAACTAAACCAACTTGATGAATTCGACGTTTCTTGTCGACACCGAATGCAAAACGCGGCAAACTTCATCATCGATTTTATCTAGTATTGATAGAGGTGCAAATGTTCCTGCCACTCGGACCGATATACTTTTTCTTTCGCTCAATACTTAATGAACTAAGTTGTAAAGTTACTCACGCGCATGTCATATCAGTCCAATACTTTCTTAGCATTTGAGCAGATTGCTAATGTCTATGTTCGTATGCGAAAATAGTTAGTTATTTTTAAACTGAGTTTTTCTGTTGTCGCTTGTTTTCAATTCGACAAATATATTGCTATCTATGGCGTAGCAAACACATATAAGGACGTTCCAACTTATGTTGTTATATACGGATGTACCAACGTCTCGTATTCGAATCTCAACGATCGGTTTTGAATTACACGTGTATTTGAAATATTTAAAATTTTGTAGCATCACCCGTATATGTCGTCACTCTGAGACATTTTATGTTTTCTATTGGAATGCAGCAGGCCACGAACTTCTGGTAGTATTAAGTTTGCAGGGCCAGATTTTAATAATAATTAATTTTAAAATGTAGTAGTCGAATTTTGAAAACGCTTTTTCTTACCATGTGACCATTAAGGTTATTTTTGGTATACATTAACCTCTTTAAAGCTTTTATAGCAATTTCCCAATCACTCTGTCTGGATGAAGATCTGTTATAGTAGATAAAATCATGCATTAGTTGGAACGTATATCCTAATTAAATTCTAAGATCAACAAGCAGTTACTTTTAATTACAAATGACCGCATATTAGTTCCGAGTATTATATTATTGCTTTTTGCAGACAAAGCACGACTGCGCCTCAGCTGCTTGCGTATGAATCGGTTATGAATCACAGTGCACCTAAACTGTACATTAATTTTCCTTAAAACCTTAGTTCCGTTTGATCGTTTAGTGTCGTGGACAGTAATACAGCATTTTAGCGTCAGTCGGTCTTAATTACTTAGTAATCTTATTCGTTCTATTTATTATAATAAACATGAACCACGTAGAATAACGTATTTCATCATTTTTCCGCGTAATACACGTATTGTTAATGTATATCTCTTTATGTATTGAAAATAACCGTACTTTAGACTCTCTCTTTAGGTATACATAGACATTATACTTTTTGAAAATACTAATTAAAACACATTATTTGCTTTACTACTCATGATATCATACTACCCTCCACTACTAATCATACGTGAATATTTTAAAAATATTACCACTGACTCACTAATGACGGAGTATTTATCGAAAAGTCAAGCCAAGACACTACATCTTTGTTAAAAAAAACGCTTAATTTTTTCGTGTATTTTTATTTGAAAATATTTGGAAAATCTTCTGTAAATTTATTTGAAATATTTTGGCATTCGAGGAGAACATAGAAACTGAATACGTGTCATTGATTGATATCACTCATATTCATGGCAATGTTAACACGTTATAAGAACATGTAAAAATCATCATTTGTGAAATTTGTATATCAAATCAGAAGTTACAAGACACCGTCTAGAATATTCACAATACTTTACGGTTCTTTAGACATAATCTGGGGTAATGTAACTTTGTTACTGTCTTGTCTGTTTTCAATGTAAGCTCCATTAATGCAATTATTAATCACGACAGCCGATATACTCTCTTTGCACGGCATAGACTTCCCTTAAAGCCACAATAGCTAGCTCTATCGTTTCCAGTTACTTCCCGCGATCCACCTAGGTTCTAGGTATTTCTAGGTGTCGCTGGAGATAGCGAGAGCCCTACCCTGCTCTACCTTACATAAAATCCACTATATCAAGTTGCTCGATTCATGGGTATTTATTTAACGGCATGTTTTAATTAATCGAAATAATAATACTTTAGTATAGACTACTTCGCAGTTTGCTGAGAGGTACTATCTGTATCAGTATTTCCATTGTTAAATGCTCATGGTTATATATTATTTTAATATATCTGATCATCCAAAAAACTTGCCGAGTGATGACTCGATTCATGGCAATGTCAAATTTTAAACAACGGTTCAGTTATGTAATTACCAAATTTAATTTGACAATTGTTCTGTAAATATTAGGTATCATCAATAACCTCTTGTTCTCTGGTATACAAAATTTTCATGCCAAAGCGATAAAAATCAATCAGTTTTTCTGTAAAATTAATTCTCAGAAACGACATCACTTTCCGGTCCACCTAATAAAAATAGATGTAACGGAATGGGGTTAAAAGTTTTTAAAACACGTGCAGGCGTTGTGTGTATGTGTGTGTGTGTGTCTGTATAAGTGTCTACCTTATCCTAGCGCTGGAACGGATCGCCCAATTTCGGTACGATCTCCTGTAATCGAAATCTAATATTTGGCCAATAGCTTGTAGTTATGTTTCGTGGAAATAGATCAATCTATTTCAACATAATGAGTTTTTCTTCGTTTTTTTTTTCTTACAAGTAACAATTCCAGTTCTGCTGATTAAACCTGTCTTTAAAATCAATGAAGTCGAGATAATTGCTTCTTAATTCAAACAATTTATCATTAGTTTTGTGAAAATGTACTGAAAATAATTTGTTTATAATAGTGAACAATTAATAATAAAACAAGTTCATGAACAAACTTGGATAATGCAATAAAAAGTAAAACGCTTTAAAACTCTTTCGCTTTGTAGATTGTATCATCACTTAAGGCTGCAGTATTCCGTGCTACTATAATTATTATTGTTTTTCTTCGAGTCTGGAAGTTGTTCGTCTGTAATAAATTATTATAATTGAACTTGATAAAGCGAAACAGTAAAAATAACTAAACGGACAACGAATATTATTAAATAATCGTTTTAAAATGCGACATAGTCCCTAAAACGTCCCGTAGAACAAAGGACAGGCAGCGATAATTAGACATTAGACGATTGCAGACGACGTCCTTGTCGGGCGCGTTTACAAAACAATTTGCCTGATGCTTTATACGTTTTGGTATAACAAGGTTGTTTTATCGATAAAGCGGCGGGTCGTTAGGTCCTCGCTGCGCCGTTTATTGGTAACTCCCAGGCGCGTTTACTTTCAAATATTCATGTTTCGTCGCTACAGACCTCACCCGCGTTATGTTAACGTCATTTACGCTTTTATGATTATTGTGCGATAACACAAAATATTTGATTTATTTTTATACCGTTTATCAACATGTTTATAGGTGAATATTCAACACATTCACTCAAAATTTGCACTAACCACTTAATATTCACGAAAAATGAAGAAGCCTGATAAGTAAAAAGCTAATTCTCGGAAGAAATCTTTAGCCGACGAAGACGCTGAGAAAATAATGCCGTTTAGAGTTCACGAGTTCTCGTCTTATTTTATAATAAACGCTCACGACTACTTCTTGGAAATATTCTTTTTCAGTCCCTCCGCGGAGTGGCATAAGTTAGTAGTCGACTCGCTACCGCTACCAACGAATTCATTTTTACTTCCCGTTGTTTAACTTCCCTGTAACATTTTACATAAACATTTAATTTTGCTTCCTTTTCTTTTGCAAGTATTTACATATAATATTAGCTAACTTACTTATTCATTCGCTTGGGTTTATAGGTTAGACTTAATTATTATCTCACTTGGCAAGCATGCGGTCAGCAATAACCCCAGATGATGATGCTGTTTGCTGTTAAATAATTATTGTTCTAAGTGTCTCAGGCATTACGCTAGAAAATGTAATTCATTTCATATCTTATATATTTCATTAAAGCGTGTAAAGCTTCACTCACATCACAATCTTTTAGTTGTTTTATTATTTGGATGGTTTTGGGATATTTACTATTTAATATCGTTTTTTTTTATTCGTAAATTAATATATGTGATGCTGATGATTGCCGTGCAAGGCTGTTACAGCTTCATATAGCGCTTTTGTCTGTTAAAAATTAAATTGATACCTTTGAACTTAACTTAATGAAGGATAATTTGACTTTAAAATATTCGGAAACATGGTACTTTGTTCGGTGTTTTTAATTTAAAATCACTCCCAGCTAACTTAGTTAATATAAATAATATATATATATATA
>DWIC01000425.1:0-11976 GCA_018248135.1 Battus belus
AGAGCCCCGTTGTATACATCGCGGTATCGTCCGCGAACAGGGCCATCTTAACAGCCGGGTGGGTGGGAATGTCGCTTGTGTACAGCGAGAATAAGAGTGGCGATAGGCAGGAGCCCTGGGGGACTCCTGCTAGCAGCGGGCGGGGAGTGGAGAGAGCGCCCTCCGAGCGATACCGAAAAGTGCGGTTCGATAGGAAAGCTCGTACGATTTTCACGAGTCTATCCGGCACGCCTAGTATCATTAGTGCGTTGCAAAAAGTCGCTTACAAGCGGCGATATGTGAGCATGGGTGTTATCGTGGTGCAAAAGCCAATTTTTGTTTTTCTACAATTTTTGGCGGATTGCTTCGCGCAAATTGGGCATAACTTGCAGATAATATTCCTTATTCACCGTTCTACCCTGTGGCAAGAACTGATGATGCACCATGCCCCTGCAATCGAAGAAAACTGTAAGCAAAACTGCGATACTTTTTGTACATACCGTATACTATGTATGGTTATGTAAAATATGTACCATCAAAGAGGTGCAGTGGTTGCATTTGGTGGGACTGCTGAACGTTCGAACGAGGAACTGGTGTATCTTCTGCTTGCCGCCCGGGCCCAGAGAAGGATCCTGCAATGAGTACTGACGATAAAAATTATTACATATCAATCTCAATAAAAATTTTTCGCTTGCGTTAGATAATTTCATTTAGTCAGGGGCCCCAGAGACAGGACCTCTAGAGCTAGGGGGTTGGATTCGACACCTATTTTAGTGCTGGAATATAACACTACTAATTTGTTATAGATATAATCTGTTTAAAGGTATGTATGGAACATTTGTCAACAATTGTTGTAGCAGTACCACCGATTGGTCAAATTACCGGTGTCGTGTCGCTCTCGGATTGGTCAATTTAAATCTTAACCCTTTCGTAACGGCATTCCGCCCCGCTGGAATAAACAAACGGGGCACCGTACTATCGGAATAGCGCCACTGAACGGGGAGCTTCACCGCAAACTGTGGATACTGTGAGTCGGGAAATTGGTGACTTTTTCCAGACCATTACGTGTTATATAGTGACATGTTAATAGGTAATTATCACAATCAGCAAATAAATTTGTTGACCCTCTACGTCTTAGATCATCATGTGTGCTACAGGCATAAAAACAATGAGAGTTATTCTGTCGACATAAGAAAAAAGGCCGTAACTAATACCACCCTGTAAGCTATACCTAATTATAAAATAGCTTGTTGGAATATGAAAAAACTTTCTTGTTACGACGGCAAAGTTAATAGTTATAGCTTCGAGGGAAAGAGGGGGGTCAGGACAAAGGGGCGCCAGGGTTTTATTGCACACAGGCGCTACAAGAGCTAGAGCCGCCAATGAACGTAATGATAACACAGAAAAAAAATTATTACGAAATTCCGATTAATAAATATTAAAAGTAATTACTCTACAATTTAGAGTCTCTGTGCTTTGTCTTTGTCAAACGTACATACTTCAGAGTGATTACTTTAAACAGCTCCATTGTAAACAGCTTTTAAAAGCATTTAATTAGCTTTAAAGCTTTTATAGACAAAACGAATTGAATGCATCCTTAAATTACCATATATGTTTAAAAATAAAACTCATGTCAAAAAAAAGAAATAAATATCAGGTTTATTCATTTTATTGTAATCAAGAGAATGTGAAAACCATGATAAACCATTGGAAAATCGCTGTATACGTATGAAATGCTTAAAATGAATGTAAAACAACTGTCATAAAAATGCAACGGCAAACATTCGTTCATTAAGCCATTTAGGAACAGTGAACGTGTTTACTGCAGCGCGCCATGAAACAAAATGACTTCATAAATCTAATAATTTCGGATATCGTTTTTATTGTAACATTACGGCGTTCCGACATCACGCCCGATTGATTTATCATCAACTTTGTGATTTTATATTTGTTATAATTTAGTAATTACACAAGATTTCTGTTATCTTTAATAATTTAGTAGATTTTAAAGGTAATTGTATCGTGTATTTCTATTAATGAATCTCGTATATGAATTAATACGTTGAATAAAAGATGACAGTAATGAGAGCGTGTCATGACATGACATCATGACATCATGACAACGATGTATATGACAGACGGTCGACGATGATGACAGGTTTATTTAATTTAAACAATCTGATACAGAGTATATTTCGAACCACAAACCAGATATACATAAAGTATATAACATTTTGAAACCTCAGTCTGAGAGTAATAAATGTCTACTCTAGAACGCAATCGAGTTTTTTAAAGAAAGTATACAAATTAAAATTCAAAAAGGTTAGTATATACTAAAAGATGCATATTTACAGAGAAGTCTGGTGGAAAATTTTGTAATATAAAGGAAAGTTCGTCTTTTCATATCTCAGAGCCACACTCGACTGTACCCTCTTAACTATTATGTGCCTAGAAAAAGATTCCGCGTGCGAGTCAAGGGAAACGAATATTGTACATACAATAAATTATGCATACGTACGCGTTTTTGCAGAATACCGAGACTTGATCAAATGTATCAGAATAAATCAACGTGCATATAAATGTTCCCGAAACTTATAAATTATTTATAATATTTTTAAAGAACCTAATTTGTACTGTAGACTTTCAAGGACCCATAATATAGAATATATACAATACATAATATAGAATAAAGACAATTTACAAATCCAATAATTGTGGATGTCATCACCGAAAAAGCAATCCCTTTAGGGGCATTTAAACGCCGCGCCATCCTAGGAACGAGTCACGTTTTCAACTTTTCTGACACCGCGCAGATCGCAGATAAGCGTTGCTCGAGTGTCTTCCGCCACTTCTTCCATCGATAATGCTTTTTGATGTAGTACTATGGTATACTATGGAGAGCCAGTCAAAAACAACCGTTCTAGTCGACATTCCAAACCTAGGTTCTTTCTAGAACTCTTTCGTCTTGAATATAACTTTATCTAATATTTATAATATTACTGACATTTATAATCTAATCTTTTAGGTAGTAAGCAAGGTGACATATGGCTTCCAATAAACCTCTACGCATTATCTCTATCTCTTTCTTTCTTAGTAGACTGTGTTTCGGGAAATTACAGAGGCCAATTTTTCGGCGGCAAAGAGGTACCGCGGACTGAGGATATCCTTCACCAGGGATTCCTGAAATTCTTGGTGAAGAGATTGTCTCTCTTTTCGAGAATAAACTGATGCCTTAGACCTCTGTAATGAAATTAATCAACCCTACAATAACAAAAGATTAGGAAGATCAAGTAACATTGAGTAGATCAAATAGCACGCAATACACACGTACGCGACGGAAGATAAAATGTACCCAAAATATTTAGTCTCTGGAGAACCGATTTTGGTCCTGCGTGGTGATCATAGACCAAGGTGGACACTTACCATAGACTAGAAGAAATCTATTAATATTTGTATTATCTAAAATCGAAAATTTTGTGGCTTAGTTTGTTATCAATAAAAATTGTATGAATACGCAATATAATTTCAACGTCATACCATTATGCTCGATAAGATCTCTCTGTTGTCATTTAAAATTATGTACATCGTGTTGTTCTTTGTATAAATATGTGCCATTCATTAGAATTTCTGAATTTGTATTATTTTTGTTTTGAAGATAAAAGTATTACTAACATGTTCAAATTTAATACGCGTCGTAATCCGTAATCAACCGTAATATTTGTACATATTAATAGATAATACAATAATTCAGCAATATTTTCCAGTCACGCCATAACTTACAAAAAACTATTTAACGATTTTATTTTACTTTTTTATATGTATTCTAATACTTTCTCGAAGGTTCTTCTCAATAAAAAAATCCAAAATTTCAAAAACTACTAAACTACGTTGCTACTTTGCTCTTTTTCATACACTTTTTTAGTTTATACCTAAAAGAAAAATTGTATAGAATAAAAGGCTGTCGCATGACTCCAGGTGCGAGAAAAAAGTTCCGTATCAAATAACGGCAACTATTTGCGCTCACGAGAAAATACATTGTAATCAAAACACCCAAGCGATACAAATTAATAAAAAAGACGGTAGTTCAGATTCATGGCATTATATACAGTATTAGCATAATCTGTGTTACATTTAAAACACCTACCCGATGGTTAATGACCCAATAGGGGATGAAAGTTTGTATGATACTTTGTCAATTTTAAATTGATCGGGCTGAGACTGCATAAAGCTACTATGACGTGAAATCCCCTAAGAAATGATTTTAATAAATTCCACGCCGAAGGAGATAAAATAGGGGATGAAAAACTACCTAATTAATGACGATGCTTTTTACCGCGAGCGAAGTCGCGGGCAAAAGCTAATGTATGCCGGAGCGGTAAAAATCAAACGACACTACTTTCCGGTCCCCTATTAATTAGTAAGTATTTAATTAAAGAGCTATACAAATCTAATATCTTTTAATATCATCATAAGATCCCTAAACGTGCCTGTGAAATTTGCGACAAAAGCGGCCAGTACAGTTATCAATAGAAATAAGACGTTAGAATCATAAGTATAAAATCTATAATTATACAAGATACGTATAATATCATAAGAAAAAGACTTAGAATTGTATGAAATAGGAATAGTATAATAAGATTTAGAAATAAGATTAAATAAAAGAATTAGGATAAGTGTTGCATATTATATAAAATACGAAAATAGAAATAAGATTAAAAAATAAGATAATGAAGCACAACAAAAAACAGATATAGAGAATAAGACAAATGTAAATAAAAATAGGAGAGGAAGGAAGAAAGGACGCATGAAAGAAGGAATAGAAAGAGTAAAACAAAGTAATGAAAGAGATGATGAATGAAAGACGATGTAGTAAAAGATCTTATGACGTATGTAAGAAGAAATAAAATTGTTCCATGGAAAACTCATTAAACCCTTAGAAATAGAAGTCCCTGCCTTAAACATGGCAGGGGAAAATTGTACGAGGGTCCCCCAAAAAACGAGGGGTCAATAAAAAAAAACGTACCAGTGACCAATGGTAGCTCAGTGATAGAGGACTTGCAACATGCGCGCGGGTTCAATTTTCGGAATAAAATCATACCACACTGCGATCGCTAACCCGCCTGCCAAGCGTGGCTATTATGGTATATCCCCTCATAAATATATTTGGGGGAAATCTGTGCCTCAGTGGGCGTCTATAATTTGAAAGGATTTCAACGACTGTCATGTAATAAGGAGGGTATATTTAGATTTAAAGCTGATGTGATTTTGATTTTCGACAATTCTTTTTTTTTTGTGAACCTTCTGGCTGCCTGTCATGCAACTTGCAATCAGAAAAAAATAGCATAAAAAATCTTTAAGGAACTTTTATGTCTAAGCAAATGTTTCAATAAATATCAAGTGCCATTGGCAGATTAACAGTCGAACGAATATTCGATTCATTTACAATTCAAACGCGGCTCTGCGGCCGGTGACTTAGTTACGGGGCAGCTGTCGGTGAAATGCAACAGAATCAATTAATTAATTTGTCTAAAGATTTACAAATGAGCTTTCTCTCTGACGTGTATATTATGACACTTTTGTAACAAACGTAAGGAATTCTTTATATCAACTACTACATATTTACTCATACACACGTGTGTCGTGTACCGCTCGTTGAAAGTTCCAAGAAATTTGTATTAACTAGGCAGGACGTTTATACACAAACAGCACTGATAACCTTGTTAAGATTGTCGGAATACCATGGAAGCAGGTTGTCTTCAATCGTTCATATTGGAAATCTATAGGGAAGGTCTTTATAAAGCAATGGATTTCCTACGGCTGAAATAACGATGGTGAATTAAACAATTTTTTTGTGTGTTTTATAAATGCTGTTAGACTGTTAACTTTTACAGCTTTGAGATGTTTTAGAGGCAAAGAGTGTTTAGCTTAGAGCTCTTTGCATTAACTACGCTCGGATGTTGACTCTTTACGTATTATTTTCTTAGTCATTTTGCCGAATTAAATTTCAAGCTTGAAATTTAATTCGGCAAAATGACTAAGAAAATAATACGTAAAGAGTCAACATCCGAGCGTAGTTAATGCAAAGAGCTCTAAGCTAAACACTCTTTGCCTCTAAAACATCTCAAAGCTGTAAAAGTTAACAGTCTAACAGCATTTATAAAACACACAAAAAAATTGTTTAATTCACCATCGTTATTTCAGCCGTAGGAAATCCATTGCTTTATAAAGACCTTCCCTATAGATTTCCAATATGAACGATTGAAGACAACCTGCTTCCATGGTATTCCGACAATCTTAACAAGGTTATCAGTGCTGTTTGTGTATAAACGTCCTGCCTAGTTAATACAAATTTCTTGGAACTTTCAACGAGCGGTACACGACACACGTGTGTATGAGTAAATATGTAGTAGTTGATATAAAGAATTCCTTACGTTTGTTACAAAAGTGTCATAATATACACGTCAGAGAGAAAGCTCATTTGTAAATCTTTAGACAAATTAATTAATTGATTCTGTTGCATTTCACCGACAGCTGCCCCGTAACTAAGTCACCGGCCGCAGAGCCGCGTTTGAATTGTAAATGAATCGAATATTCGTTCGACTGTTAATCTGCCAATGGCACTTGATATTTATTGAAACATTTGCTTAGACATAAAAGTTCCTTAAAGATTTTTTATGCTATTTTTTTCTGATTGCAAGTTGCATGACAGGCAGCCAGAAGGTTCACAAAAAAAAAAGAATTGTCGAAAATCAAAATCACATCAGCTTTAAATCTAAATATACCCTCCTTATTACATGACAGTCGTTGAAATCCTTTCAAATTATAGACGCCCACTGAGGCACAGATTTCCCCCAAATATATTTATGAGGGGATATACCATAATAGCCACGCTTGGCAGGCGGGTTAGCGATCGCAGTGTGGTATGATTTTATTCCGAAAATTGAACCCGCGCGCATGTTGCAAGTCCTCTATCACTGAGCTACCATTGGTCACTGGTACGTTTTTTTTTATTGACCCCTCGTTTTTTGGGGGACCCTCGTACAATTTTCCCCTGCCATGTTTAAGGCAGGGACTTCTATTTCTAAGGGTTTAATGAGTTTTCCATGGAACAATTTTATTTCTTCTTACATACGTCATAAGATCTTTTACTACATCGTCTTTCATTCATCATCTCTTTCATTACTTTGTTTTACTCTTTCTATTCCTTCTTTCATGCGTCCTTTCTTCCTTCCTCTCCTATTTTTATTTACATTTGTCTTATTCTCTATATCTGTTTTTTGTTGTGCTTCATTATCTTATTTTTTAATCTTATTTCTATTTTCGTATTTTATATAATATGCAACACTTATCCTAATTCTTTTATTTAATCTTATTTCTAAATCTTATTATACTATTCCTATTTCATACAATTCTAAGTCTTTTTCTTATGATATTATACGTATCTTGTATAATTATAGATTTTATACTTATGATTCTAACGTCTTATTTCTATTGATAACTGTACTGGCCGCTTTTGTCGCAAATTTCACAGGCACGTTTAGGGATCTTATGATGATATTAAAAGATATTAGATTTGTATAGCTCTTTAATTAAATACTTACTAATTAATAGGGGACCGGAAAGTAGTGTCGTTTGATTTTTACCGCTCCGGCATACATTAGCTTTTGCCCGCGACTTCGCTCGCGGTAAAAAGCATCGTCATTAATTAGGTAGTTTTTCATCCCCTATTTTATCTCCTTCGGCGTGGAATTTATTAAAATCATTTCTTAGGGGATTTCACGTCATAGTAGCTTTATGCAGTCTCAGCCCGATCAATTTAAAATTGACAAAGTATCATACAAACTTTCATCCCCTATTGGGTCATTAACCATCGGGTAGGTGTTTTAAATGTAACACAGATTATGCTAATACTGTATATAATGCCATGAATCTGAACTACCGTCTTTTTTATTAATTTGTATCGCTTGGGTGTTTTGATTACAATGTATTTTCTCGTGAGCGCAAATAGTTGCCGTTATTTGATACGGAACTTTTTTCTCGCACCTGGAGTCATGCGACAGCCTTTTATTCTATACAATTTTTCTTTTAGGTATAAACTAAAAAAGTGTATGAAAAAGAGCAAAGTAGCAACGTAGTTTAGTAGTTTTTGAAATTTTGGATTTTTTTATTGAGAAGAACCTTCGAGAAAGTATTAGAATACATATAAAAAAGTAAAATAAAATCGTTAAATAGTTTTTTGTAAGTTATGGCGTGACTGGAAAATATTGCTGAATTATTGTATTATCTATTAATATGTACAAATATTACGGTTGATTACGGATTACGACGCGTATTAAATTTGAACATGTTAGTAATACTTTTATCTTCAAAACAAAAATAATACAAATTCAGAAATTCTAATGAATGGCACATATTTATACAAAGAACAACACGATGTACATAATTTTAAATGACAACAGAGAGATCTTATCGAGCATAATGGTATGACGTTGAAATTATATTGCGTATTCATACAATTTTTATTGATAACAAACTAAGCCACAAAATTTTCGATTTTAGATAATACAAATATTAATAGATTTCTTCTAGTCTATGGTAAGTGTCCACCTTGGTCTATGATCACCACGCAGGACCAAAATCGGTTCTCCAGAGACTAAATATTTTGGGTACATTTTATCTTCCGTCGCGTACGTGTGTATTGCGTGCTATTTGATCTACTCAATGTTACTTGATCTTCCTAATCTTTTGTTATTGTAGGGTTGATTAATTTCATTACAGAGGTCTAAGGCATCAGTTTATTCTCGAAAAGAGAGACAATCTCTTCACCAAGAATTTCAGGAATCCCTGGTGAAGGATATCCTCAGTCCGCGGTACCTCTTTGCCGCCGAAAAATTGGCCTCTGTAATTTCCCGAAACACAGTCTACTAAGAAAGAAAGAGATAGAGATAATGCGTAGAGGTTTATTGGAAGCCATATGTCACCTTGCTTACTACCTAAAAGATTAGATTATAAATGTCAGTAATATTATAAATATTAGATAAAGTTATATTCAAGACGAAAGAGTTCTAGAAAGAACCTAGGTTTGGAATGTCGACTAGAACGGTTGTTTTTGACTGGCTCTCCATAGTATACCATAGTACTACATCAAAAAGCATTATCGATGGAAGAAGTGGCGGAAGACACTCGAGCAACGCTTATCTGCGATCTGCGCGGTGTCAGAAAAGTTGAAAACGTGACTCGTTCCTAGGATGGCGCGGCGTTTAAATGCCCCTAAAGGGATTGCTTTTTCGGTGATGACATCCACAATTATTGGATTTGTAAATTGTCTTTATTCTATATTATGTATTGTATATATTCTATATTATGGGTCCTTGAAAGTCTACAGTACAAATTAGGTTCTTTAAAAATATTATAAATAATTTATAAGTTTCGGGAACATTTATATGCACGTTGATTTATTCTGATACATTTGATCAAGTCTCGGTATTCTGCAAAAACGCGTACGTATGCATAATTTATTGTATGTACAATATTCGTTTCCCTTGACTCGCACGCGGAATCTTTTTCTAGGCACATAATAGTTAAGAGGGTACAGTCGAGTGTGGCTCTGAGATATGAAAAGACGAACTTTCCTTTATATTACAAAATTTTCCACCAGACTTCTCTGTAAATATGCATCTTTTAGTATATACTAACCTTTTTGAATTTTAATTTGTATACTTTCTTTAAAAAACTCGATTGCGTTCTAGAGTAGACATTTATTACTCTCAGACTGAGGTTTCAAAATGTTATATACTTTATGTATATCTGGTTTGTGGTTCGAAATATACTCTGTATCAGATTGTTTAAATTAAATAAACCTGTCATCATCGTCGACCGTCTGTCATATACATCGTTGTCATGATGTCATGATGTCATGTCATGACACGCTCTCATTACTGTCATCTTTTATTCAACGTATTAATTCATATACGAGATTCATTAATAGAAATACACGATACAATTACCTTTAAAATCTACTAAATTATTAAAGATAACAGAAATCTTGTGTAATTACTAAATTATAACAAATATAAAATCACAAAGTTGATGATAAATCAATCGGGCGTGATGTCGGAACGCCGTAATGTTACAATAAAAACGATATCCGAAATTATTAGATTTATGAAGTCATTTTGTTTCATGGCGCGCTGCAGTAAACACGTTCACTGTTCCTAAATGGCTTAATGAACGAATGTTTGCCGTTGCATTTTTATGACAGTTGTTTTACATTCATTTTAAGCATTTCATACGTATACAGCGATTTTCCAATGGTTTATCATGGTTTTCACATTCTCTTGATTACAATAAAATGAATAAACCTGATATTTATTTCTTTTTTTTGACATGAGTTTTATTTTTAAACATATATGGTAATTTAAGGATGCATTCAATTCGTTTTGTCTATAAAAGCTTTAAAGCTAATTAAATGCTTTTAAAAGCTGTTTACAATGGAGCTGTTTAAAGTAATCACTCTGAAGTATGTACGTTTGACAAAGACAAAGCACAGAGACTCTAAATTGTAGAGTAATTACTTTTAATATTTATTAATCGGAATTTCGTAATAATTTTTTTTCTGTGTTATCATTACGTTCATTGGCGGCTCTAGCTCTTGTAGCGCCTGTGTGCAATAAAACCCTGGCGCCCCTTTGTCCTGACCCCCCTCTTTCCCTCGAAGCTATAACTATTAACTTTGCCGTCGTAACAAGAAAGTTTTTTCATATTCCAACAAGCTATTTTATAATTAGGTATAGCTTACAGGGTGGTATTAGTTACGGCCTTTTTTCTTATGTCGACAGAATAACTCTCATTGTTTTTATGCCTGTAGCACACATGATGATCTAAGACGTAGAGGGTCAACAAATTTATTTGCTGATTGTGATAATTACCTATTAACATGTCACTATATAACACGTAATGGTCTGGAAAAAGTCACCAATTTCCCGACTCACAGTATCCACAGTTTGCGGTGAAGCTCCCCGTTCAGTGGCGCTATTCCGATAGTACGGTGCCCCGTTTGTTTATTCCAGCGGGGCGGAATGCCGTTACGAAAGGGTTAAGATTTAAATTGACCAATCCGAGAGCGACACGACACCGGTAATTTGACCAATCGGTGGTACTGCTACAACAATTGTTGACAAATGTTCCATACATACCTTTAAACAGATTATATCTATAACAAATTAGTAGTGTTATATTCCAGCACTAAAATAGGTGTCGAATCCAACCCCCTAGCTCTAGAGGTCCTGTCTCTGGGGCCCCTGACTAAATGAAATTATCTAACGCAAGCGAAAAATTTTTATTGAGATTGATATGTAATAATTTTTATCGTCAGTACTCATTGCAGGATCCTTCTCTGGGCCCGGGCGGCAAGCAGAAGATACACCAGTTCCTCGTTCGAACGTTCAGCAGTCCCACCAAATGCAACCACTGCACCTCTTTGATGGTACATATTTTACATAACCATACATAGTATACGGTATGTACAAAAAGTATCGCAGTTTTGCTTACAGTTTTCTTCGATTGCAGGGGCATGGTGCATCATCAGTTCTTGCCACAGGGTAGAACGGTGAATAAGGAATATTATCTGCAAGTTATGCCCAATTTGCGCGAAGCAATCCGCCAAAAATTGTAGAAAAACAAAAATTGGCTTTTGCACCACGATAACACCCATGCTCACATATCGCCGCTTGTAAGCGACTTTTTGCAACGCACTAATGATACTAGGCGTGCCGGATAGACTCGTGAAAATCGTACGAGCTTTCCTATCGAACCGCACTTTTCGGTATCGCTCGGAGGGCGCTCTCTCCACTCCCCGCCCGCTGCTAGCAGGAGTCCCCCAGGGCTCCTGCCTATCGCCACTCTTATTCTCGCTGTACACAAGCGACATTCCCACCCACCCGGCTGTTAAGATGGCCCTGTTCGCGGACGATACCGCGATGTATACAACGGGGCTCT
>DWIC01000426.1:0-11969 GCA_018248135.1 Battus belus
TCAAAAAAAGTATTACAGATTCGATCGGCCATTTAGTTTTTTTTTATTCGTCTGATCTGTGCCGATGGCAAGCCCGAGAAGTTACAAACACAATATAACATAACATACATTATTGTCATAGGCATCGGACTAGCGAATGCGAGTCTAGCTTAAGTTATTTTTGAGTCAGAATATTCAATTAGTTAGTAATGAATAAATAAATAGGTTAGGTTAGGATATAAAAAAATGTGTACATTCGAAGTTTTAAACTTGAAAGGGCAATATGTAAATAAAAATTTTATTATAATATAGTTAATTAATACTTTCATTCTCGTTGACATAAGTTAAATAATAAGGCATTAGTGGAATAAAAGATATCTTATAATTTAGTTATTGTCATAGCCATCGGACTAGCGACTGCGCATGTCTTAGCTTAGCTGCGAAATTATAGGCAAGGAATCAATACGTAACGCTAGTTAATTATCTATACAAACTCGGGAGATAGGTATTTTTGTACATAAAACCTATGATACTATTAATGACAACTAATGTATATAGGTGTATAATTACATAAGAATATATATAAGAAGGCGTTAAAAAGAAAAAAAAACACTTTGTCCTTTAACAGATGCCATAATTTCTTTTCTCACATTAAACTTGCTTTCTAAAGTATGGACGTGGTTACAGTGATTTACTAAGAAGTTAACAATAGAATTATTACCGTAGTCTCTACACGGTCACAAGGTGTGTGTGTGATACTAAAGTGCATTATATATAAAGACATCGCTTCTGCCGTAGACAGACATTCAAAAATAATATGTAGTCTTAATACACAGTAACAGTTACTTAAACTGTTTTTGTGCGGTGTAAGAAACTTTCTTTCCAAGTGGAACATGATTGACAAAGTTATCAATATCAAAAAAAGTATTACAGATTCGATCGGCCATTTAGTTTTTTTTTATTCGTCTGATCTGTGCCGATGGCAAGCCCGAAAAGTTTTGATTTAATAAGTTTCTGAGAATTTCTTTATGGAGTTATTTTAAAATTCTTCTCTGCTTAAAAATACTTTTTAATTGCGTTGCGTAAAGTATACTGTAGTTATTTAAAGTTGCTCGTAAAGTTTTTGTGTGATTATTATGCCTTTTTGTACATAATGTTTGTAAAATAAAATAGGCAGGCTATCTGTATCGGTTATCAATTCTATACATATGTAGGAGATGGAACCTTGTACATAAATCTATTAAACTGTCATTAAAAAGAAACGAGAAATATGTATATTGAACTGTATTAGAACATAATTAATTAGTAATTTTCATATTCGTTACTTAATAAGTCCATGAGTCATGCATTATGACGTTCATAGAATAAAAAATACTTTAACATTGACCCATGCACACATGCAAGCATTTATATCAATGTATGATTTCTGGTTACGTTATGACAAATTTAAACAATAATTAAATTTCATTCATTAATGTATCTTTTTCAGAGTTATTCAATGCCACTAAAATAATAAAAAAAAAGAAACAGAAATGAAATTGCTGTAAAAAATTATTGAAAAAAAAAGAGGAATAAAAGTTGTTAATAATAAACAAACTAGTCCGAATTTGTTTGATTTCATTAGAATTTCATTGAACATTCTTCGTGAGAATTTTTATATTCATTATCCCCTTTTCACCGCATTATTATTTTTTATTGTGTTTCGAAAACTGTTATTAAGTTAATCGTGAAGTTCTGAATGTTCATAATACTGTAGGGTTAAATTTGTATAAAAATCATTGACCAAGACACTCGGTGTGCATTGGAATACATATTTATATTTACGGTGTGTTCCAAAAAGTATCGCGAATTTTGTGTATTTTTAAAAATTATTTATTTATTCATGAATATCTATTTTGTCCACTTCAAAGTAATCCCCCTGGGATATTATACACTTGTGCCAACGTTTTTTACAATCTTCGAAGCACTACAAAAAATCATTTTTTTGTATCCTGTTCAGCTCCTTCTTCGATGCCGTCAATCGTGGCGTAACGTCGTCCTTTCATGGGCCTCTTCAGTTTCGGGAACAAGAAAAATTTCCAGGGGGCCAGATCTGGGGAATACGGTGACTGCGGTATCATTAGTGTGTTGTTTTTGGTCAAGAAGTCTCGTACAAGCAGCGATATGTGAGCAGGGGCGTTATCGTGGTACAAAAGCCAATTTTTGTTTTTCCACAATTTTTGACAGATTGCTTCGCGCAAATTGCGCATAACTTGCAGGTAATATTCCTTATTCACCGTTCTACTCTGTGGCAAGAATTCATGATGCACCACGCACCTGCAATCGCAGAAAACTGTCAGCAAAACTTCGCGATACTCTTTGTACACACCGTGTATGTGATTGGCTGTTAATTAATGTATATCCCTATCCAAAAATTTATGGTTTCAGAAATAATAACGTTATAATAATAAAGTGAGAGAGAGAGCGCTTTCAACATTCGAATAACTATATTTTAAAACAATTATTCCCGATATTATATATCCGTTCACGCCCACTTTCTGACAGAAGTTATTGTCATATTTTAATGTAAAAATAAATTATTGTTACAAATTTTAAAGCGGTTGAGCTAAATGATGCTAAATGTTGATCAAAGATTTAAAGGCTTTTGGTGACAAATAGGCTATACATTTACCTATTTTAAGCTTTCACATCTAACGAATTACCCAGTATATACGTATTGAGGGGTCCGGAAAGTAATGTCGTTTTCGCGCATTTATTTTATAGACAAAACGATTGGTTTTACCGTTCGGGTATGAAAATTTGTATGCTAGATGGCAAAAGGTTGTTGATAACGAAGTTGAATATAAACTGATTAGAAATAAGAACTTGTTAAAAATGTGGTCATGTGAATTTAACTTAAGAAAGCGACATTACTTTCTGGTCCACCTAATATAACACATAATAGTAATTGTCAGAAATTGAAGTTTCCGAAATACTTAAATAGACGTTAAAATTTACTGTTATCTTTAAATTATATAGTTCATTGTTAAAAAAAATTAAACATTTTATCCAAAAATTTGCAATAAACGGAATTCTCTCGGAGAAGTTTATATTAAATCGTCTCTGGCTCAAAGGTTTTTCCAATAGTGCGAGTAATATCGTCACGTTGTGTCGAAGGTTATTCTTTAAACGACAAAGGAAAGTAATATTTTCTATTTAAGATAAAACTTGCCAGTTCATTGCGGGTGCACTTCATAATATGGATGAATTTATGACATTTTTACTGATTCAAATAAAAGTACTACAAATCTATGTAAATCCGTAAGAGATAAAGAGATAGAAAGTTTAAATATATGTTTCATGGCAGTGATATTGCAAAGTATTCTGTATTAATTTGTATAATATCAGCAGGATAATCAAATTTCATAACAATAACATTAAGAATGTTGTTGGTATTGCGCCAAGCTCGGCATAATTTGTATATCAAATAGGTTTGACAACACTTTATAATCATCTACCACTATGTTCCGACACACGCAGGCTCCGTCTCCGCAAAGTTCAAAAGCTGGTCAAGAACGGCTAGCACACGAACAATAAATGGGACCCGCTGTTAAGTACACCTCGAGCCTGGCAGAGACACATTTTGGCACGAGGCCTCGGAGCAGACGAAAACTACCTCATGTGACCCTTAATTAGAGACTCCTATGCAAATTTTGCCTTCGATGACGTCGAAAAGTTGAATGCTTAGCTGACAGCTTAGGGAGCCACTGCACACAGAAACTCAGCCCTATCCACTTGAGCACGGTCAAAGAAGAGGTTGGGATCAAATCAGTGCTCCCTCCGCTCGGACCGGTATATCCAATGGGTTCCTTAAGATCCTCCCTATTATTCTTTTGGTTACCATTTTAGATCCCTTCATCGCCAACTGCACTTTGCCAGACTTCTAAGTCTCAGTTTAAGAATAAGGCGGTGGTGGTGGGAATCATTACGCATTGTAAGCAAAGAAATCGCCCCATGACTAGCCGGTCCTTCAGTCTCCTCAATACTCTGGCGTATAAAAGATGTCGCAATAAATGAGTATCTCTTCCGGAACGAACGGTTCGGCTTCCGCCATTTACACCTGTGTCCAGGAAGCACACAGATTCACAGAACTGGCTTCGCTCCATGCAGGCCTAAGGATATGTGCGCTGTCCTATTCGATATTAAATTATTAACAACAAAGACATTAAGTTCATCTTTGTAAAAGTTGCGTATGACCAGTCTTCTCCTATATAAACTTGCTCGTAACATACAAACGTGTTCGCTCATGCCGCGCTTTCTGCACTCAACCCCTACACTCCAATCCCTACAGAGCCACTTCACGCGGAGCGCTGCCAGTGCGTACCAACACAATTAATTTTTTAAGGCTTGCTCGGAGATATATTTCGAGTCAGCATTTTGTAACATTTCAGTCACCGTTCCACCCACCACGACATCAACCACTCCACCTCCGACATAACAAACAGCACAGTGTGGGCCTACGGGCGATTCGAGGATCTGGATCCTCCTTCAAATAGCCGAGTGGTTCACGCTGCCGCCCCGACATACGTTCACAGCGTAATAACATGCACACAAATTACAGTTACACATATAATACGTAAAAACGTCTTCGTGCTACTACATGTTTAAATGTTTACAGACCCTTCCGTGAACTCATCTCCGACGTAGCAGCATAAGCATCAACAAGAAACAACGTCAACAAAATTTCTTATTTTTGATTTATATGAATTTATATTTCGAATCTTGCTTTATCCTTATTTGGATAAATAAAATCAAATTCAATCAAATCATATTTCAAGCCAATTTTTTTTTTGGAAAAACTTGCTATTATTGTGCTAATCAATCTGGTCTTTATTTTCACAAATGAAGCTCTTGTGCTAAGTTATGTCATTGACCTGGTGTAATTAGACATCGCCCAATACTGTTTTAAATCACCAAATAACCTTTATTGATAACTAATTGTTTATTCTTCGAATCTCTCTGAATTCATCGTTACGTATTTATAGTCTTTGTAGATCATGCGTTATTTTGTTAATTTCAAGGCCCGCTGTCTAATATATCTTTTTATTTTTATTATAGTAGCTACGAGTAATATGTACTGTTTTTTATGTAGTAACCAGTATGAATATAATAGTAGACGTAGTGTAATTTGGTTTAAAGATTAGACATATGGAAATCGTGTTTTGCAGGTGTTGTTGTAGTTACGAATACAGTAGCTATAAACTTCCATTTGAATTAATATTTATAATTAGTAATACATTAATTCTTTATAAAATAAAAAGTATCTAGCGCCACTGGGATGTTAATATTCTGCCGTAGAGATCACGGACTATTAAGCGGATCATAGGAATTACCTACCCTGTTAAGGCAATCGGAAAACGTTGGACAAAGGCCGCTTCCGACCGGTCTTATCGGAAATCTATGGGAGGCCCATAACCAGCAGTGGATGTTATACAGTCCAAATGATAGAAGAAAGAATAACTGTAACTCACAGTTAATATTTCTCCAAATACTCATATGAAAAGAATAGAAAGAATTAGTCATGTAAGTACATTTTGCAGTTTACGAGCTATTCACCATACGTGGTTACAAATTAAGGTTTTAAAAGGGGAAGTGTGTTAATGCGTTACTAGGATGAAAATTAATTTTGAGAAGAGAATCAATCCTTAATAGAGATATTTATAGCACATAACTCTATTAAGGATTGATTCTGCATGGTATTAAGCAAAGGGTTAAGATTAAGGTTCACAGCGCTACCTAGATGTCTGTAATGAATAATGTCATCATGTATGTAATATTTCATGTAAAGACATTAGTGGTTCGATATTTTTTCGGCGACGTACGATGTGATCAAAAAGTATCGCGAATTTTGTGTATTTTCAAAAATTATCTATTTATTCGTGAATATCTATTTTGTCCCCTTCAAAGTGAACCCCATGGAATATTATACACTTGTGCCAACGTGTTTTCCAATCTTCGAAGCACTACAAAAAATCATATTTTTGTATCTTGTTCAGCTCCTCTTTCGATGCCGTCAATCGTGGCGTAGCTGTTGTTTTTGGCCAAGAAGTCGCGTACAAGCAGCGGTGTGTGAGCAGGGGCGTTATCGTGTTGCAAAAGCCAATTTTTGTTTTTCCACAATTTCTGGCGGATTGCTTCGGGCATATTGCGCATAACTTGCAGGTAATATTCCTATTTTCTATTAGACAATGATTTTCTTTAATAAATTAAAAAAAGTTATCATCAATAATTTACGAGAACGCCCCTGCTCACACATCGTTGCTTGTACGCGACTTCTTGGCCAATAACACACTAATGATACCGCAGCCACCGTATTCTCTAGATCTGGCCCCTGTAACTTTTTCTTGTTCCCGAAACTGAAGAGGCTCATGAAAGGTTTTTCTTACCACTATTAATGTTTCATTTTACTAATAAAGCATGAAAAATATTTTATGTTATTGTACATAACATCTAAAAGTTTTATTTTAGCTACACAATTAATAATAACGACAAGTCCACCAGAAATATGAGAGGGTAATTATAGACATACATCCTCTACGTTCGTAAGTAAGTATGGACATACATCTTCTACATACGTATAAAATAAATATCTAATTTCGATCTCTGTTAATAAAGGTTTTGGATAATAACTGGTTACTTATCCAGCACAGAATAAATATAATTCAACAATATTAAATGAACGGTGTTAAGGATGTAATTATTTCATAAATTTCCGTAAACCGTTTTTAATTAGCTCATTCATTTGAATTTCCAACGTACAAATTAACTTTGTATATTTAGAAGTTAATTCTCACATCTTTCACAACTCAACTACCTTTTTAGAAACGTAGAGAAATATAAACATAATTTAATATACACTATTTCACCTTTTAAGATGGTTTCTTTTCATTTAATTTGCGTGCAAATTTGTTCTGTGCTAAGTATACGGAAGTTTATACTGATCTTATCTTTTATGAGACTGTTATGTTATATTTTGTAGCGGGGCCATACCAAGTTCATATGAAAGATAATCCAGTTAGTTTTTTATTGAAATACAATAAGAATAATTTTATAACTGGTTCTCTATAATGAAAGAAATTCTTTTTTTAATTTCTGCAGGGTCAATTCTAATCTTCATCGTAATTTCAGCTATAGGACGTCCATTGTTGGACTGGACACGGGTGGCGCACCAAGTGTCAGCAAAATTTTATTTATTATTCTGAAAAAAAAATTACACAATCATCTTCTCTTTTTTCTCATGTTCAGCTAAAGTAAAACGTTTTCTTTTTTGAGGTAGTTTTTTAATGTTTTTTTCCATGTAAAGCAATTGTAATTTATTTATAGGAAATCATGTAAACATTTCGGTGATTTGTAGACATTAAATTTCATCCCTTGCTCGATAAACCGGATATTTTGTTTAACAAAGTATTTGATCAGGGCTCTCCAAAAGATCATCGCACCCAAAAACATATCTCATCGAGCGTGAATCAGCTTCAGAGCCGAACGCACGCGCCCACTTATTTACAAGCAAGACGAAAGTTTCAAAAATTACAAATGTGAGAAAAATTATTAAAAAGTGACAAGTGTTTTACACCAAAAGTTGAGAAAAATTGTACAAAGTACGGTCGTATACAAATCGGAAAAATCGAGAAATAAACCGATTTTACATAAATAAAAACTGTGTGACTAAATAGCATTAACGTCTAACAAAAAATTATGGAATTGTTTTCCTGTCATAAATATCATAAACTAAGTTTGGTAACAAATTGGATGTTTTCTCTTAAAAATAAGTTAGTAATAGTATAACAAGATTGATCAACAGTGTTAGCGCGCAGAGGTATTTACTCTTTAGAAGGCAAAAAAACTAAAGAAAAATGTGCGAAGTACAAAACTAAGTAAGTATAAAAGCTGTGTCTAACCATAACCTTTACGATGGGTTGGTTTTGATAAGGTTTTTAATGGTACCCGTTATAGGAGGCGTCTCGTACACCCGTATTTCCCTTTTAACAAAATTTTTTAATAATTATTTAATAACATATATATATATATAACCATTATTTTTTTATTGTCATGCTCTTCTGCCATTCATCATAATATATCTTATTGCTTGCGTTTTACATTTTCTTTATCATTCTCATTTATAATATTTCTAATTTCATTCGACCTCTCACTCAACCTTCGCCACATTATTCAAATATCACAGTTCTTTAATAAGTATTACAGTTTCATTTGTTATTCTATACTTAATCTATTTATTATTAGGTAACTTTATTTTTAACTATTATCACATTATGTCTTGTATGGCTCTTACATTTTTGACTCTTTTGACAATTTTTATTTTTATTACAATCATAATCTTATCTCCTATTTTATCACGTTTATTTCCTAGTTTTGTTCATTGATTTATTGCTACTTTTATTTATTTGTTTTAGCATATTATTTGTTCCTTCCTCTAATTATATTTCTTATATAGGATTGCTTACACAACCCTGTTTATTAGTGTTATTTCTACATTATTACTATTATTTATATTAGATCCCTATTACTGAACTTAACCAAGGTTTATATTTTATAAAAGAAAATAAATTGTATCTAATACTTGTCAGCCAGTGACCCGCGCGCTTTAATTATTTTTATTAATATACTATAAAAAGTATAAAGATGTTATTATTAATATAAATTATTACAATATGTAATTCAATTAAAAAGCGGCCGTTTACTAGCTGCGCTTGCTGGCCACGGCAGCGGCGCGCAGATGGTGCGTCGACGGCGCGCGGCGGCTCTAGGGCTGACCACGTACAGACGAATAAAATTTTAAAATAATTCAAATATTAAAATTTTACGCAGATGGGTCAATGTCCCACAGCTTAATTCCAATGCCGGTGACTTTTCAATGGGTCTGGTATATGGTATATTGCACGTAAAAAATTTTAGTTCAGTATAAATTTTGAGATTTCGACTTTTCTACCAGTTACTTTCTTTTAAAATAAATAAATTTTCTACTTTTATTATACGGTCTGTATTCCTAATCAGTTTACCATGTTTATCTATAGCTTCCTCAGCACGCCGCCTTTAGTTAATTTTTTAAATTATTTAATTTAATATTAATAGCTCGCGCTCTGGCGACCTTATTTTGAGCGGTAGGTCACTTTGTTCTTTTGTTCCGCGGCGTGCGGCGCGCTGAGGAATGATGTTCAGCGGCCGTCGACCGTACTGTCTGTTGGAGTAATAATATTTATTACATGCTTTTTTATTTATTATTATTTGTATTTTTATTATATCATTATGCTATTAAGATTTTTTTAAATTTTTCAATTTAACTGACTTTTCCTGTTAATAATAATGAACCTACTTAATTATTTATTAAATTATACTTCGCGTTGAAGGCCACAGATCGCCAACCTCGTTGCTATGTGTTTAATGTTTTTGCTGCTCACCTAGAAGTTTCTTTCGGGGAGTGGGAGACAGTTTTCTTCAAGAAAGCCTTATCAGAGACTTCCTCTGTAGCACAGCTGTCAACTCTCGCTGCTGGAGTCACGGAGTCAGTGACCTCGTGACCGTGCTTTTGAATTTCTTGGCCACCACCGCTAAGGCTGGTGCCTAACAGGGCCCAGTTATCAAAAAATATAGATCTCCATGTTTACATATTCCTAAGATGATGATGTATTTGAAGATATGTGCTAGTTCTATGAATATAGAAAAAATATCATATAAAAAAGCTAAACTAGAAATTCGTTGCGATAAGTAGACTTAAACCAAGTACAATAGAGCAGGCAGTTATCAAGCAATTGAAATTAAGAAATCCTTTGTACATGAATATTAAAATACGGAGTGCTTATTATTTAACTTCATGATCTCGGGACGAGGTCCACTTTGGAATTCGGTGAACAGATTATCTCGTTATGTTCTTACTTATAACTTTTCTAAAGTTCTTTTCCTGCCGGAATTTAACTGTTAATGCCGATAAACTTGGGCAAAGTGAGAATGTTTCTATGCGGAAGTGATATTTAAGTTATATATTTGTTGATCTTTTCACTGTAGCGAAACAATCCTCTGGGAAGCATAAGGATTATTGCTGTATTTATTAGCATAAGGATTTTATTGCTGAGTTCGTAGATTACAACAGCCGCGATCAATTTTTAAAACGTATCCTTTTCTCAACAAAGTCTCTTCAATCGGTCTATTAATCTGCTGATTTAAAAATGAACGTGCAGTCAACAGGCATTTTATTGTTATCGTTGTTGTTAGACCGCGCCGGTGCCATACCGACTTAATCGATTACGTCATCGCTATTTCATTCACCCAAAACAACTGACAACGCCGTATACGGTGACCAGACAAACTTAAAAATCTGTTGATGATAAATCTCATCGATATAACGTCTTGATGATTACAAATTCTTAGATTACAATTTCTTTCACCAAATAACATGTATGAGCTGCTGTGTTTTAGGACGTCGCCGTTAGAAAAATTATTTAGTTAAGATGATACAAATTCAATCTTTGTTGAGTCATAATCATATATGCTGATAGAGACCAGTACACAAGGCATGTCTCCCCCGAAGATCGCCATGACGATCCGTCTTGCGTTGCGCGCATGCAGCGATGTCCCGCGACCTTGACTATGTCGTAAGCCCATGCAATGGGGAGTCAAACTTTGCGACGTCTTCCCTTTGGCCCCAAAAGCCACATCAGACAAACAATTTTTCGAGCCACGTTGGTAACGTTGCTTGTGTGCCATGTTTTTCCTATTTTTTAAATTATGTTTTTTTTTTCCTAACCGTTGGTTTACCAAATAAAATTATCAGAAATTAATGTATCCAATTTAAATGAAATTTTTCCATTTGATGTCGCTTGTAATTCCTGAAAATAAATATTGACTAATATAATTACCTGTTTTTCATGTATTGCTTTTACTTTATCATTTTACTTCATATCTGGGTTATATCTTTATGTAGTCAAACATATACAATGCATTGACGAACTGAATACAAATAAATACGTAACAATTATTATTGATTTGACTCTTAAATTATTAATTTTAAATAGGCTAACAAATAACACTTATGTATTTATTTTATTTATGCATGTCTTGGTTTTTATGACATATCGCGTTATTTAAATTATACCTAAAATTTTTATAACAGGTTATTGATAATTAGAGCGGGGAGACAGAACTTCAATGAGGTTTATAGAAAAATCTGTGTGTTTTTATTTTAATACACAAGAAATAAACAACAAAAGGTTGAAAAATGAAGAATCTGTGCATACTTGGTTAACGCTACACCGATTAAAAAAACGTTTGATTCTGATACTCTGATACTTTTTATTTTACACAATACACTCTTGAATCTAATGTCAATCTTTTTTCATATGTGGCACAGAGCACTCGGTATCGATGGAAGATAACAACGCGGTTATTCGTGAATTGGATTTGAAAACAGTTGTACAGTGAGCGGAAATAATTGGAAACACATTTCTATTTGTTAGCGCTACACGAGTTCACACTCGTGTATTGTTTCCAGTGTGTCGCCTCGTTATGACAATAGAATTTAATATAGCTAAACATTTTGTTGGAATGATGAATTCTAATACGTTTTTAATAATGTGTTAATGAAATTGTTATTATTTTATTGAGTATCATCCGTTCTCATGGAGTCACGGATTGGCAAACGCGGTGTAGGAAGAGTTTTATTGCGGCCGCTTCTAAACCGTCTTATTTTAAACCTATGGGAAGTGGCTAAGCCTAGTTGACGTCTTTTATTAAAGCTGAAATGGTAATTAAGATGGTTATAACCGTACTTTATCCTGGTACACCTATAATACAAGTTATATTATATTGTATCAATGAAAAAAATATTCTTTTTTACAGGTTTGTTTTAAAGGAATGAATTTATTGCTTTAAGAATATAGGATCAAATTTAAATATCCTTCAGCAGCACTGTATAAAGAGATCACTTTGTAATATTGAAC
>DWIC01000427.1:0-11965 GCA_018248135.1 Battus belus
GATCATGAGACGTATGAAAGTACAAATAAATATGAAATGAAAAAATTATTTTCCCAGATTATAAAAGTCTCTGCCTTCAATATGGCAGGGGAAATACATGAGGGTTCTCTAAAAATGAGTACCACAAAAAAAAAAACATCAGCGACTAGTTTTAAAAGTAATTCGTTGTTGCATTAAAAGCCTTGTAATGACGCTCCATTTTAAGAACCCACGTTATAAGAAAGTGACGAGTTTTAGCTTTGTCTAAAGTCGTCAAGGCCCAAAGCTCTCGTCGTTGAAACTAAGTTAGTGTACGAAAGCTTCGCAGTAGTCTTAACAAGAGGTATCGAAACAAGAGCAAAGTTTAAGGTGGCAGGATTTTTGGAGGTAAACCTGTTATTGTCCCCAGTCAGCAGCAGCAGTCAGGTATCATGAGTAGAATTTCCCCTGAGAAGAGGGCTGAACAAGATGTATTTTTTTAATTTAATCATGTATTTTAAAACCAACAGTTATCATTCATATTAATAAATAACAAAAAACAGATAACTGGTCATTTATTCCGTAATTATTAGTGTTACGTCGAAACTTTAAAATCTTTAAATGTATATCAATACTTAAACATCTGCGTACATATAAGTATAACATATAAATACTAAAGAAGTTTACCGAGAGGTTTTCGCTGGATTCTAAGTTCTATCATTGTTAAGCAATTGCTGCGACTTCGAACATTGAATCTTTTGTAGCAGTGCATATTTGATGTGAACCTAGTGGCACCAATATAGGAATTGATTGATTTTATGTATTAAATGAAAAAAAATAACGATTTCATTACAATATTTTTAAAAACTAAAATATGCTGGATTTGGAATTTAGAATTAAAGACCGATATAGATGATCATATAACAACTTCAAATTAATAAGGTTTTTTTGTATTTTGAGCAGTAAACCAAAAAAATAAAATAAAAAACACTAAATGGATCACCAGACATTTTTTATAGGAAGTCCTATAAAAAATGAATAAGAAATGTGGCGATATACAATTAATGAAAATCATTTAAACATTTGAGTTCCGTTGTGCAAAAGACGGTATAAAAACTGCCAAAATTAAAACATTCCGCTCATATTTCTCGGACGCAAATTATTTAAAATGTAATCTTGCTCATTAAAACAAATTTCCGCATCAAACCGGGTAAGAGCAAAATTTTAAATAAAGTACATTAAAATATATTTAAATCATCATCCAAATATGAACTAACAATTAAAAAGAAATCATTAAAAGCAACTTCGTCCTTAAAAAGCTGACTGCACTGGTCGGCGTGGAATGTATTTGATACTCGTTTTATTTTGTGTTATTAAAATATATTATTTTTGCACGTCGCCGACAGGTGGCGTTGCCCGGCGAGCTGTGAGCGCGGAACGTGTAAACGACCCCTTAATATTTCACTTGTGCTTTTTATTTAGTAGCCAGTCGACTCAAACGGGGCACCACAATGAATTATATTTATGTAACAGAATTTATAAAAATATTCTGCCCCGGCGGTTTGAAAATTAATAGGTTTTTTTTTAATGTTTCGCAATGTGGTAATACTAAATAGAGGCTCTGCGGCTTTTAAAACAAAATTTTAAACAAACGTAGTTGGAAGAGTTGCTCAGTTTCCGGCTGTTTCCTATCGTATAAAATATGATACAAAAATGATGGTTCACGTCGGCACTAAAGACGATACTAGATTATTTAGAACGCGAGCTCGGAAACTTGGATAACTATTATAGAACCCATGCCTTGAACCCATGGCTTAGAATCAATATCATAAAATTAAATAATAGTGCAGCGCACTTCGTCTTTCAATATCGTTAAATAATAATCAGAATAAGATTTGGTGTAAATATAAATATAATTAAGTATAAAAATATTAATTAACGAAGTAACAAACGTCAGGTAGCGGGAACAGCGGACGAGAACTTTCAGAGTAAAACTAGTTTTAAGAAATTACTTTTTTATTTAGAATTATTTAAATAAATCTGAATATCAAAACAAAATATAGCCAAGTATAATTTATATATTTATCATTTAATTACTTATATTACTACAATTAAAATAAACCTAGCGAAATCTACTTTAAAATTCACGGTTTACAAGCGTACAGCCAGGAACCCTAAACGGGACGTTGTTCAAAGTTTGTTTTCCTCAAAGTGACGCCAATTTAGAAGTTTTCCCTTTTCAGAAAAGAATCTTTTCAAAGAATCGAACTGTTTGAATTCGACTTATGGATTTAAAACAATAAAGTATTAACGCCAATGGATGCATTTTAACGATAAAGTTTACTCAAACTATGACTATTAAAAAAAGTACAATAAAATTTAATAAACTTATTAAATCATCATCGTCATTTCAGCTCTGGGACGTCCACGGCTAGGCAGTCCATATACATCCAACAGGTCTGGTTGGAAGTAAAATGTAGTCTTCAAATTTTATCAATATATGATATTAATAAGCTTGCAAAATACATTAATTTGTCGTGGTTTTGTTGTATAACAAATACTACTGTACATTTCGCACAATAGATAATGTATGATTCCGATTTTTACTCTTTTTGGCTTATTATTAATATTTGAATATATTATAATGTGTTCAATTAAAAGTCCACTTTTTTATCGCTTTTTTTGGACTTCACTAATTGCAAACAACCGTAACAAGTTCGCCGCTAAATAACCAAGTAGCGTAATTCAATAAGAGAAATACATGAAATGTTAATTTTGCAAACTATGACGTTGTTTGCGATATAATATTAAGCGGAGTCGCTTACCGCCGAGCGTCTTGCGCCGAGCCCGTCAATTACATTGCCAATTAGCAACAAGGCCTGCCTGCGCAAGCGTACTTGCTGTTGGGCCTTTTCAACGGACCTTTTCGGTTCTGTACCAAAAAGAGCTTTCCAAACTGATTAATCATTTAATTAGTTATATGTTTATTCATATCCGTCTCACCATAATCCTCAAGACATGTGGCAGGACATGTCTCAGTAAATTGTTAGATTAGGTGTTTGATCTCGAATTAAAAAATCGTTACGCATATCTATTTACTTTTTTGTTTTAATTTTGAAATTAAGCACGTCTGCAGAAAAACATAAGTATTAATAAAAAAATAAAAAAAAATAGTGTGTAGCAGGCGTACACAGCACTGGCAATAAATAGCCTAGCTTATATGCAAACGTTAATCAATGAATATAACAAGAAAATATATAATAGGCCACATTAAAAACAATAAAAACAAACGTACACTCTATGTATAATAAAAAATATAATAAAAACAATTATATACAAGATTTTTGATTACTTTTACTACCATAACAACACTGTTAAGACTCTCATAATTAACTGTTAGATGAATGTAGGTGGGCAAAGTAGCAAAAGTTCGTTTCTGAGAATACTGACCAAAAATTATCAAAAACAGATTATAATAATTGCAACAAATAAAACTTGCATTATAATATTAATAAATAATTCTGTACCAAGGTAATCATGAAAAGACGAAGAGAGATTCCGAATCCGCGGAATCTGCAAATGCCACTGGGCAGCAGTGTGAGTAAAAAAAAAAACGAGAGATTAAGCAAAAATAGGAATAACATTGCAGTGAGATGTACTGTCGGAAATAGTACTAATTTGAGCGAGTAATGGTTTCACCGTCTAATTGTCTACAAACAAAAGTCTAAGTAACAAAAAGCATCTAGCCGGTAAGACTTGGGCACTTGCTGGATCAATTACGTCGGTATTCCGACGGGGTCGTGTTTTGTATCTATACCAGGGGTGAGCAACCTTTTTTTTGAGCTAATTTAAATTTAAAAATTTTGGCGAGCCGCACATAATGTTATACTTAATTAAATTCTAATATTTCGTTTATTACAAACATAAGAATAAAAAATTATTAATAATAAATAGGAAAGATTTCATACACGTATTGTGGTTTTTGATTAATTATGTCGGTTCATACAATGTTCATACAATGAATTCAATTTTAAATGCTTGGCGGGTCGCATAAGCATGTTTAAAGTGCCGCAAGCTGCCCGCGTGTTGTGAGAATACAAAATATAATTTAAATAACAAAACTTATTCCATATTTAGTAAAACTGTTAAAACATTACATAATTTCTTCTCTCTAATTCAAAAGCGGTTTAGTTACACTATTTAACGGAGTCTCCTCTTGATTAAATACTAAATTTTCATTTTCTTCACTTACGAGTTCGGACCGTCTATTCACCGCTTTTGCGCGGTACACCTTGCGGTACTAAAGCTGTAATGGACTTTATTCGTAGTCCGTCTAGTAATAGGTGCAAATGGTTTTTGCAGTTTATATTAACTGTAAAATCTTATACTAGTTTTTGTTGACGGCTACTTTTAACTACAAACTTTTCAGATTGAAACAAAGCAATTTTGAAAAGGAAACTTGAACATAATTAAATAAAATAGACCTAATTAACACTACTTACCGGGCTTTGCTAAAGGCGTTTTGAAATCGTTATTCACGAGCTGAGGATTCTCTTGCACCTGTCGGAGAAATCACTGTTAAATATTTAAGATTTTAGAGAGCTGCCGATTGTTGGACACGAAAAAAAAACTGATTAGAAATTCACGGTTTGGTAAAATGTGCAATAAAAATTAAATAAATCTTAAAAACACAATCGTAAAGTACGTGAATTGATTGTATTCTACACTTCATAAAGTCAATTCACGTACTTATAGTAAATCTGAAAAAGAATTGAGAACAGAAATCTGAACAAAATACACAAATACCATGAAATCTAAATCCGTGAGTGTGTCCCTAAATAACAGAGAAAAATATGGTTATCGCATAGAAAAGTGAGAGATACGCTCTCAATGTGTTTTCAGTCGTAAAGAAAGTTTATGTTGACTGTGGTACGTAAATTTAATTTATAAATAAATATCGTACTTACATTTATGTGAAAATAATTTTTATTGTAATCAGTGAATTTACTTCTGACATTTTTGTGCCTTTGAACCCCTTGTATGAGAACTGTTGCGTTAGTTTTATGCGTCACGAGTGTGATTTCCGAAGGCAATTTCTCGACTAGCGTGAGTTACGACCTTTATCCTCTGTCAAAAATTTAGTGTTCTCAATATTGGTAAAATTTAAAAACTGATGTAAATAAGTATTATTTCCAAATATTTTAGCTGTATTACAGTGCCAGTGTATTGTAATATCTTAAATTAAAAATTGTAACTGTTTAAAATATTCTTTCAATTTTAGGTCTGCTAGTCATTCAAAATTCTTTCGGACCGCTAAAGTCGAGAAGTGTACTCGAGTAACAAAAGAAAATGCACATTTCAAGATATCCGTCGCAAACGAAATAATACAAAAGTGTTTTTCTAAAATAAAATCACAAAAGCGTAAAACGTTGAAGCTTTAAAAACTTTAATTTAAAATACGAGTGAATATTTTTATCACTAACTGGTAATAAAACTGAGACACATCTAATATGGATTTCCATGTAGTCGAACCAAAAAATTAATAAATGAGTTTCAATATTACCGTCGTCATTTAAACGAAGGATGTGTACTGTCAGACGTAAACCTCTGCCATAGTTAGTGGACCGGTTGGAAGCGGCCTGCATCCACAGACGACCTAAAGAAGTACGTGTGTCTACTACACAGTGGTAAACAACTCCATAAATGAGCTTGTTATATTATCTTGATAAAGGGTTCATTCCACAGTAATTAAGTTTGTAAATTAGATATTTACCTTATTGGTATAGGGGTTGAAGATAAATTTATTCTCCAGTTCCTTCATCGGCGTCGCCGCTATTACCGACAATGGTGTAGGCAGTGACCTCATTTCCTTCATTGAAAAAAAATGATGATGTTTATTAGCAAATATAAATTATTTTTATTAACAGTATTCCATCAGCATCATTGTGTTTTAGTTTAAAATACAGTGTTGTTATTTGATATGTAAAAAAATATTTACGCTTTTTTAATTTATAGGCATGGCCGTTTCACTTTCTATATGAATATTTAATAATATTATGCATTGGAAGCATTGAGTCGCCTTGTCGATATGCAAGATAATATATAAAAATAACTATAAAAATTAAAGCAAATGCTATTTAATACTACTAATATAACAGCGAGTTAATACTACTAATAAAATAACCCATCGAAAACATTCTATCCAGAAACATTGCAGACGCTATAATCAGAAAATTTGAAAAATTTAAATAAATTAGCTTTTCTTGTATTTTGTTAATTTATATGAAACAAACACTATCATAAATTTGTTCATAGTAACAATGTAATGAAACTGTGGATCATTAGATATACGTACGTTACTTTTAAACGGCAAACGAATTAAGATCTTAACACCATGAAGCAATAACAAGTGTATTTGCAAGTGGGAATTTAATGCCAAAGTTTGGATCTTTGTAAAACTGCGTCTCGGCTTTAGAGTTCACCGGAACGGCTTGTAGCAATTACGCGAGATGTACTTGCAAAATGTTTCTTTATATTAAAGTATTTCATTGTATTTATTGCTGTGCTTCGGTGATCATAACAAGTATTATTAATATCAATCATGGCGAGAAAATTTAACAATAAACTTAAAATTTAGCCAAAGTCGTTTATAGGTACAAGAAACTATTAACGATTCCATTACTACCCAAACTATTTTTTGTTAATTATTATTGTAAAGTTTTAGACTTTATCCGTATCAATCTAATATTATAATTAAAGATTAAATTGAAAAAACTTACTTTTAAAATGCTTTCTATTGGCGGTTGACTGCTATCGATTGAATTCTGCAATTAAATATACACATGAGCAGTATGAAAAGGAAATGGATAATGCATTAAGAAAAGCTTCTGCACGATGTAATATTCTAGTCACAAAATCTCAAGGGTAAACACTAATATACGAAAACGAAATATTTTCCTTTAAAAAGAATGCTATGTGGCTCGAAGCATTTGAACTGTCAACTGAGATCTTCAACTTTTTTCTCATTTTAGAGAAAGTCGTTTTAGTTCCTTACAACAAGAAATATATATTGCAAATTTGGTTCAAACTTATCCTTTACATATTAACCATGAAGGCGTCGCATAAGAGTACTTCTATTCATTGACTAATTGTTAAAAAACTTCATGAATTATTAGCATAACGAAATGTTAAGCGTAACTACGCAAAGGTTAGCCCACGCACCTGAGGTTGGAAACCATTGGATATCCGAAGAGGGACGCGGTCGGTGTGCGGGAGCCCCCGTTGAGCTGAGGCTCTCGCTCTGTGACAAGATACATCCTGTATATAACAGCTTATATATAAACTTCTCGAAGACGATTCACTTATTCGGAACAAAAATCTTTGTAATAATTTACACAGATTCACTTAATTTTTTCGCAATTACCTGCAAATATTCAGGCAATTCATGTTATGCCTTAAGATCATACGTCATTTCTAATCTTCACGGCAATATACAGAGTAATAGGTTATAATTGTAAAAGTATTAAAAGGTGAATGTATGTTGTTCATTTATCAGCAATAAACTTGAAAGTTTTTGACCTATTTTTAATCTGGTTATGTAATACATTTCTTTTGTAACATTAATTCAGTTGATCAGATTTAAAATGATAATACCGAAGTATTTTACATTCATGTATTTTTACTATTACAATACGATACAGTCCGCAGAGGTAATAAATTATTATAATACGTAGTAATCTCAATTTTTAAAATGCCTTTCTTACAATATTATTATTATCTTATTGATTACTTCATTTATATTAAATAAGCTATACATATATCGCCTTTAGGTTTTAACAACTATAATTATTCAACTTTTAAATATTTTTTAAAGATAGTAAATGTTAGCCCGTGTAAGCTAAATATTTTTTGTAGATATTTTACTAAAAACACCTACGAGGGTTCTTTCAATTAATATATTTTGATAAGATATTAATATATTGAATGACATATGTTACAACATTTAATGGTTAAATAAATAGAAATATCTAGAAATAAAACATGAAAACTATTGCGAAAACTTGTTTTAATTTGTTTTGCAGAAGCGATGTAGAGTAACGTTAATATATAAGGTAAACTAGACAGTAGCTCGTAACGCCCCCTGAGTAAACCTTATAAAAGCCAATTTTTATTGTGAACGTTAAATGTGTTTATCGCCGTGCCGGTTGCAAATATTAAACTCGTAGTATAAAATATGCTTTGTTATGATGAATTAGTGGAAACCATTAAGAGATCTATTATTATTTCAATTGATTCACATCGACCATGCCATACCTTTTAGGATTAAGTTGAGCATTTTTAAGAAATTATAATTACACCGTTATTTAGGAGGATTAAATTTTCCTTTAAAATAATTTACAAGGAACGTAAATTGAAGAATTTTTTTTAAAAAATACGCTTTCCGAATAAAAATTGCCTGAAATTTTGTAAAACGAAATCACGATTATGGAAAAAAGACAAGACAGGAGACAAGTTATATGGATAAATTTATGAATAGGGGTGTAATACTTATCAAAGATGCAGCGTGGGTAAGATTTTTGCTTATTGAACCGCCGACAAAATCAAGGTCGGGGGAAGCCGCTGGATGAGGTTCAAGACCGGTTAATATGGCTATCTTTGGTAGAGACCTATACATTGCAGGTACATTTATCAGCTGATATGATGATGATGAAATTTCAGGACTGATTGTAAATAATAAAGCAATCATTTAAATTGGCACACGCCCTCTGTCCGAGTCAAATGTATATATTCTTTGTCCATCAGTATACGTACTACGGTTGAAATGATAATTATATGAAAAATTATGTTATACTGTATATTAATAGTAACCATTTTATTTGATTAATCTAAACTTGAATAGAAATTTCTACTTAATATTAAAAGGATCATAAAAGTCTGGTAGAAATGTAAACCTAACGACTAACTCGTTCTAGATAAAATGATTTTTGCGACTTAAATAGTCGCAATCTTTATGCTTCTAATACTTAAAGTATATTTTTCTTGAGAGCTTCTTTCATAATATGAATTATGTGGTAATGATTGGCCACTTTGTCAAGAGGTCGTCGATATAACCTTAGTGGGTTGCATCTTGACACTATTTTTATCTGTGTGCAGAAATCCATTTAGAACTTAGTGTCTTACTTCGACGAAGTCTACAGACGAATGAATGTAACTGACATAACTCAGCAGATTGGCAAGTTGAAGAGCCAGTGTATGAAGCGCCATATGGCGCAAACAACCGATGGCCGCTAGGGCCTTAGGTTCTGAAGTGGAGACCACGGCCAGACAAGCATTGTGGAGAACGTCCGTCCACGAAGTCAATAGATGACCAGAATTGGTCTTTAGCTGCATACATATAAAATTTCATAAGTACAGACTCCGACACTGACACTGACACTGCGGGATGTTTTAATGTTAATGACGTCTCAAGAAACATCCCAGGCCTCATAATCCAGGTTTCATAATAGTTCCAATTGTAAATTATGAAGGGGATATAAGACCAGCACTAGATGTTCAACGGCTAAAATGATAATGATTAATATCATAACGTAACTTGTATATATATATAATCAATCCTCGATAGATATGTATATAACAGTATACTGTCGCAATACTAAGCAATTATCGGCAAGCCGCCGGCCGGGAACCGACAGTAGACGGGACGTGGTAGCCAACGGACGAGGAAAAATATTCAAAAATTTAACGAGGTCCGTCAAATTACATTAGCTCAGAGTACTCGTTTGTTGCGCTCTCGGCTTTCCGAATTATTGTAATGATATTAAACAGTTCATCTAAAAGCATATAATGCTATAAAAGTTTATGGCGTTGAGATAAGAATTAAACCATAGTAACTAACTGGACTTTGTTTAGCTAATAACAAATGAAAACATATTTTGAGTGTCTATTCGAAATGCGAAGATGTGTGCGGATGTAACTTTTTGCGCGTCTTAATTTGAAAAGGTGAGGTAGGTATTTAAACCAAGGAAACGAGCATATAGTCATTTCCGTAATTCTTTCGCTTGAAGAATTTCATTGTCCACATGGACAGAAAAGTACCAACATTACGCCACTTTTGGTAGTTCTTTTACGTCATCTTTGGTGGTGAATTCCCAGGACTTTTCGACTCAGGAAGCTCCAAACTACTATTTTATCGAATAGGAAGGCCGCCGAGTGCTTGGATTGCATCAGCGGACACTTCGTGAAGACTAGGTTCAAGGACCCTGACGAGGGGAACCTATAACCCGCCCCCATCGCAAAGTCGAGTATGCAAAAATGTTTCCACTGCGTAAAAATAATAAAAACATAAACAATGGTTACGACTGTATCGCTTACAAAAAACTCCGTGTGTCTTTTTAGACACCTGAAAAAATTGTAGATCTGCCGAGAGCCCCGGCACTCGCCGCGCATCAAATAACTTACCTTTTGTTATGTTAATGCCCCGTCGAAATTATCCGTTCCGCGTATAATCCCGAAACAAACAAAAAAGTTTGCATTGCCACATAAAACCAGGCTTTATTTGCGGCTTCACCTGAAATCTATACCTCCGCCGCTTTTACAGAGATAATAAACTCAAGGAACTTCCATGCAAACAATCCTATTAAGATTAGATTAAAAGTACAACTTTTCTTTTTCAATTATAAATATAGGTTTTTACATTTAGGTATATCGAATCTGAGACCTATAGTTGTTTTTTAACAATAATTTACTAATAATCAAGTAATTGTTCCCCTATCTCAATGAATCAAAAATATAAGTTAAGTGAAAAAATCCGTAGAGACTAATTACCATTTTCCCCTAAATTTTTGCAATGCTTTTTTTTACATTGCGTCGTTTGAATGAAACAAGTCCGAACATTTTTTTAAACCAGTTAAGTAATAGTCTAATAAATATGAAATTTGATTGCAATTAAAAGTTTAATATTCCAACGGAGACACTATTATACGTGTACATTTAAATCTTTAAGCGGCCATTATTTATTCTAATTTGTCGTACTTATAAGGCAGCCTCAGAGGGGTTACCTAGAGTGTGATCTGTCTCCCTAAACCCCCCAAGTCCCCCTTCTACTATCACCTTAACCCGCCGGGGCAAATCTGAACAAAATTAAATCGAATTTCTACTCGAATGAGTTACAGAGAATCTTTGGGCCTTTGAGATCGGAATGTCCGTTGTTCACTAGACGATCAAACGGACCGCCGTGTACATCATAACTAGCATTCTTATTACATGTCGTTTTCAATGTGTTAGCTTAGGGTATTACACGATCGTGAACTCTGGTATTTTTATAAGTCTATTAAAGTGTTTATTATTATTATCTTACAATTTAACGATAATTATTTCAAAATTATTACAGTTTTGAAAATTTTAATATTTATGGTGGTTTGAAATTATAAATTAACATATTTTCATTGAAAAGAAAGCGCACAGGCAAAAAAGTTCTTATACGTTTCTTATAGACGCCTACGCATATTTAAATTTGACACGATAGAGGCTTTAAGTCAGGTGAATAATAATGAAACGGCTAAATAATAAAATGTGTACTAAAATAACAACCCAGTCACTTTTTAAGTTGTTCTAAATGAATTTTACTGGTTTTACTATAATAACACAAAATCCAATAAAACGTTTGACGGTACGTGATTCTGTAATGTAAGGAATTCTCTGTTAAAGGAAGTTTGATTTTTATTACTTATTAGCTGACGTAGGATATTTTGTTTCACCTAACATTCAATGAATGAGCAGATATCGGATTTTCAAATTCACACAAAATTAATAAGTTCAATTTTGTCACACCCAAACTGATGTTTTCTTAATTTTTATTCTATGAAGGTTATAGTTTAATTATAATTTTGGAATTATATCGAAATCAAACACGAATCATTAAAATCATTTCAGCTTTTCTGCAGTTAAAAACGATGTAACTAACACCATTAAAATATTTTACATATTTATATATATATATATACATATG
>DWIC01000428.1:0-11952 GCA_018248135.1 Battus belus
GCGTAGGGTGACAATCGGTCGAGTGTTAGGTGTGGTGTTTGTCGTTGTGCTTTCAGTGTTGTGAATGACTGCAGGGTGAGTTGGGCGATGCTCTGTGCGTGGGAACCCAATTAAGGCGTCGGTGAGGACGTCCCGGGGACGTCTTACCAGGACTGAACGGGAGGACCGTGGGGCGTAGCGGGATATTAAATATTCAATTAAGTACAAGTGTACATTGTTCGAATTTAAAACCCGGATCTTTTTCTACCAGATTAAATGAAAATTCGTCGGAAAAGCCTTCAATAAACAGGTCATCAAAATAAAACGCAAAGGCGGGTCATGAGGGGTTCCAAATTGTTTTCGAGAAAATCCATCGGAGACGTCAAAAAAATATGAAAGCAAGCATCGGGGGTTGATTTCACGAAGATTTTTAATTTATAATCGAGTAAATAAATAAATACGCGTTTAAATGTATATTACAAAGAGAGACGTTTTCAGATAAGGTTAATTACTTATTTATTTATACAACGGTGATATTTATTTATCATTAGACGGACGAAACTTAGTATTTAAAACACGTTATCATCGAACAGACATAGATATTCCAGTATTTTTTCAGCAATTACCGACGTGCCTTTCCATGCCGGTTGAATTTCACACAGTCAGTGGGAAAGTCAACCTGTTCGATAATTAACCGATGTCAATGTATGTACATATGTACGAGTGGTTAAGTATTGTAGTGTGGTCACTTTTATAAAAATCAATCCTCGGAATTCATCTCATTTTGTAAATACTAGAAGGAGATATCGACGGATAGAGTGCGAGCGAGCGAGAGAACGTATTATGTATTATTATTCGAACGTCGAATCGGGAGAAACCTGCGTGCGGGCCTCACGGGCGGCGGTCCCCTCGCCCCCGCGCGCCCCGCCGATCATATGTTCGACGACGGAGCGCAAAGCGGCCGCTCACTGCGACTCGCGCACTCGTCGCTGTCGCAACACAGTTCAGTCGCGTTCGATCAGCTGTCCGCGCGAGACCCAGCCTCTTAGCGAGCCCGCATAAGCCGCAGTGCGGTGTGGCACTATGGACCTTTTGTGCGAGGAACGCGTGAGCCCCAGCAGCGAGGGTGCGGCGGTATCGGCCCCACCGGCGCCCTGCGCGGCTGCCGCAGACCCGGTGCTGCTGCGGCGCCGCGTGCTCGACAACCTGCTGCGCAACGAGGAGCGCTACGCGGTCACGGCCAACTACTTTGGCACGCTGCAGACCGATATCACACCACACATGCGCCGCCTCGTCGCCGACTGGATGCTAGAGGTGAGCCCGCGCCGCACCCACACCCAACGTTCGCCATCTTGTCGCTCGGCCACGTGTAGCCTGCCGTCCCTTGCCACCTTCAGCTCTCGTATGCCCTCGCCACTGCCGGCGCTTCCACCCGCACCTGCTACGCCTCGCGATACACAAGGGCTTGCTTTATTGGACGCCGATAGCCTTTCTGGCTTTTACAACTTCATCGCACTCTAAACTCGCGGATCCGGAATCAGTAGAATAAAAAAAACCTACGTCAAATGTGACAATTAACGAATTACAATTTTACTCGTTTGTCTATGGCGTGAACCTCTTCCCTCTCTCCTGCAGCAGTGACAATGTGCACCCCATTGTGTTATCAAGAGGGTATACGAAAATTTTCGCATGATATATGCTTTATACGGTAGGTATTAAAGTTACTGGTTGCTCGCAGCCTCAATGTTTACACGATCAGCTGATTATGTTTTCGTATTAGAATCTTGTTAGAATGTAATTCAATATGTTTACTAATGAAATAAGATTATATTTCAAATACTGAAAAAGTAATTTAAGATTACTTCTTACACTTTACTCATTTGAGGATATTAAAATAAGAAACGGTGCCAATAATCCTCAATCGACGTGCTGCGACGCCGGTATGAGCCGTATGGGGTAACGAAACGAGTGAGTATCGTTATGATGGGGAAACGTGCACGTTTTCGGGCGCGACAGTATAGGTAGTGTAATCGGTCGGAATGTACTCTGCGTGCGCCGGGCAGCGAGGGGCCCCCGTCCGGAACGCAGGCGGTCGGCGACCGATGCGACCGATGCGGCTCGCTCGTTCTATTTGAATAATCAGCTGATTTTGACACGCACACAGCTGACGCCGGACGCCGGACGCGCACTTATCGTTGCCGGTACACACACAATCGCTCGCGCAAGCGTACAAGTTTCGCGATTTCAATAATTTTGCATTATACAGTCATCATTAATTGGAAAAATATATTTTGTATGATGCAAGATGCGCTGTTATAAGAATATTAGATATGAATGTAACAGATCTTTATGTAGTTAATATTTTAAATTATTTTCATTATGGAAACTTCGACTTATGATGTGTATGTACAGTATGAGTTGGAAGTACATGGGAAATCAGTCAGCTGTGAAGAGCCGGGCCACGTGGGACGAGCGCGGCGGTTTCGCTGACGTCATGCTCGATGCGATGGCGGCGCATGCGTCGATTCTATTCCGCCGACACCTCGTGGCTACATTTCGTCTAAACCAGTCACATTCCAAATTTCAGTACAAGTATACCGAAATTGTGGCTGTAAAGGTCACTGACATTTCAATATACTTACATGTCTTTCACTGAATTAACCTGTACTTACGAAGTACAAGCCGCTTCGACCACAGGCAGCCGAGCTACGCGAAGACGTCTGAGGTCAATGTCTTCTGTTTGGTTTAATGCATGTATAATCAAATGGATATCTTTCGCTCATGACATATATATCACTATGAAATGTTTATTCTATATCTATTCGCAGTGGTGACGTTTACGTATCTTTGTATTTAAGTTAACAACGACTTTAAATCTATTCATAACATAACAAAAGTTATTCAATGTGAAAATGGTATAATAATAAAGTCGTTATGCATAAACAATCTAAAGAAATTCTCGATTTTTTTCTTTACGTATAGGTCCATAGAAAGAATAAGACCCATAAACCCAGATTTGGCCGGCAGTTTTCCCAGGAGATACTGTATAGGTAGTTCTAGCTCTGAGAACAATAGGTACGCTAAGCTGAGACATAATCAGCTGACAGCAGACAGCGGGATCACGAGCGTGAGACAAACAGCTGAGTAGCATTCGTATAAATATTTTCTCGTTACATCCGCGCCGACTCGAGTTACCGTGCGAAACTATGCGAGGACGACCCGGGGCTCTCGTGACGTTCTCCGCTTACTATGCGACCAGTCTCGATGTCACACTTTCGCTAATTTCTTGAAATCTCCATGAATATGAGAAAATAATGTCTTATACATTACCACATAAATCTCATTATAACAGACATCGCGGATGTTAATGATGAAAATACCGTTACGTCCCGTCCCACCGGCCGATTCGCTCGTAAAAGCCTTAACCTATTTCAAATTGTAACCGTCGATAAACTTCGTTAAATTTTGAAATCACGGAACTTAATACACACACGATTAATATCGACTACGTAATATATAACGTTGAATAATGTAATAGAAATATATATATATAGATAACAAATTGAAATGCAGGGAATCGATGCGTCTTGTGTTTATCGCAATATATATACATGTATTGTACAATTTTATGAATTATTTAGGTTATCAGGAATTCCGCACGATAAATACAACTGTTTAGGTGCGGCGTTTGTTTCTCGGAAAGTTAAATTCTTACTGATTGGATCTGTTTGTGTCCAGGTATGCGAGGATCAGAGCTGTCAAGAAGAAGTCTTCCCATTGGCTATCTCATACTTGGACCGGTTCCTGAGCATTTGCACGGTGGGCAAGAGTCAGCTTCAGCTGCTTGGAACAGCCTGCCTCTTGTTGGCGTCAAAACTGAGGGAGCCGGGTTCGCGTGGCTTGCCCGCTGAGCTTTTGGTCTTCTACACAGCCAACAGCGTCACGCTTGCAGACCTTTCCGTGAGTTCTCATTTATATTTCAACTTATTTAACTTACAAGAAATACTAAGGTCATTTTAATTTCCATGTTCGTGGATACAGCTGATATTGTTAATCATACAATTTCATGTACTTTATGCATTGTACCGCGTACCGAGTCCGCACGGGCGCTCGCTAGACGCTTTCGTGTCGTTCACTCCGCCGATTTCTAACATCGGACGCTGTCTGAGTATCCGTGAGAGATTGGAATTTCAGATTTGTGACGGTACATTAATTAATCGAACTAAATGATGACTCTAACACTTCGACTAGCGCACGCCCGGATTTTGGATTCCATGCGTTCGAAATGATCGCCACGGTTATGGGGTTAGAACGAGTTTAATAACACTTTAATCTCACGCTTTCTCTTATCCTTTTATACGAAATGTACAAAGTTAACGTCGTGTTATAACATAGCCATAGCTATACTGATATACTGGATGAAACGCCTATAAAGTCTATAAATTCTCGAATTCATGTGCGAATTTCTTGCGCGCATCTAAAAATACGTATGTGTCATACGTGTATCCCAAGAGGTGACATATAAATAAACTTCAAGTATAAATAACTCGAAGCTTTATGAATAGTTCGTAAAGCAATCGCGATTACATTTTGACGTCTAACTGTTACTGCTATTTGTTATGGTTTATTGATATTATAGTAATTTTGCAAGCGGAGGTGAGCAGGCACGTTTGTAAGAAACAAAACGTTCATAGTTTAACAAGTTTACACGGTGTTTTATTATAAATTCTAACATTAATGTATTTCTACTGCAACCTAAAGTAATTTTTATGCGTTAAAATTTTAACACGATTAAAGTAAACAATCTATTATATTTACGCAGATAATATAGTGTATTGCTTTAATAAAGGGCGTTGGCACTTGCTGGTGTTTCGACAGTCCACGTGTCTACGATTAAATTATACATGAGCTTAGGGAATGCTTACATTCAAAGCCTTTCGCCGTTGAAACTATATGTAGTTGCAAGTGACTCGAGCGTTCGTTATAAAACGTACGGAGCGTTGCATTTCGGTCGCGCACGGCCACCCGGCGGGGCCCCGTTCGCCGCTGTCCCGTAGATAATAAGTGCACGGTAGATCTTCGCGCGTCGCATGTTTTACTTTAGGTCCATTTATTTGTAAGTGCACACCGACAAATCTCGATTTTTAGGTTACTGGTTGAAAACGTGGTAGCTATGTGAGTACTTAGTTCTCTCCAATTACGCACTGAAGTGCACGTACAAAAAAAATATTTTATACGAAATAGGCGTTGCCGTCGCGGAATGCGGCAGGGAGCGGTCGAGTGCTACCCTGCGGACAGTGTCCCCTAACGAGCCGACAGCCTTCTCGGAAGAACCGAACGAGAGCCGCGTTTCAATCAGACCAATTACAGACGAAGTATGCCGTATATTTTTTCTCACGCCGTGGACAGTGCGACCGCCGCTAACCTTGCCCGTCGCACCACGCGCAAACTCCTCAACACAAACCCAAATGAGATCGCACATTCAAAACTTCTATTTATAAATTTAATCGACATATTTTTTTTCGGTCGTTTGTTATCGCCCATACTACACAACGCGCTACATTCAATACATTACTGCAGAATCAATTAGACATTCTTTTTTAATGTTTACATTTATTCTAGTTATAGTTGTTAGTTACTATATCTAATATTATATTTTAGGATTCGCTGACTTGTTATTATTCATAATTATTCATCGCCCAATTTTTCTGGCCAAAAAATATAATTATTTTATATCTTTAAATTATTCCAAAACAGGCGTTTATTTTCGTATATTTTTTACTATTTGGAACTAAATAATAATTTAACACATATTGACTTGATTTTTTTAACATTTATCAGTTGTTATAGCTTTATATATCTCCGTAGCACTTTCGTAGATCCTCTACGCATTATCGTAGATCGAGACTTCGTCCACTGCATATAGCGGTTTTAAAAAAATACCATATAAAATCGAGTTTTGTCGTAATTTTTCAATATTGTATACATACTTATCGTTGCACTTGTTACTTAACTACTAACTTATAACGGTGCCGTCACACTTGTTGCATACAAAAATTGTTCTGTTCTCATAATGGATCGTCCATGTGTGACGGATGCCGGAGACCGCAGCCGTGGCCAGCAATATCAATTAATATTTCATGCAAACGCATCTCATTACTACGATGTGAAGTTTTGTTTTGTAATAGCTCACAAGTACACGTATTACCGTAAACGTAACGTAACTTACGTTGTAGAAGCCGAGAGCAAATCGCTTCACTGGTCAGCCCCGGCCACAGACTCGAAGGTTCGAACAAAAAGAGCGCGCTTTGGCATCCGAGACCGCTTCAACGCGGGGCTCTATAGACTTCCCCCTCTCCCCTCCCCTTTCGGCCCTCTCACGATCATAAAACCTGTGCGTTCTCACATCTACACTACCACCGTAAACGTTTATTATAATTGAAGCATAAGTTTACGACTCGTGGTGCCAGTTTGACGAAAGGAGAAAAATTCAATATTGATCTTACTAAACTTTTAAACCAAAGCTCTTTCCACGTTCTGTATGTAAGACATTAAAAGTAGTGGTTCCAAACAATAATAAGTAAAAATTTCGTGCACTGTTGCCGAGAGTACAGTACACAGTACGATGGTGTTACTTATTTATCTTTGTCGGTCAATAGCGATAGTAAAAAGAGGTTATAAGTCCCTGTAACTCCATCGAGTAACGTTTGCTTATTGATTGACTGAATTAGTTCCGGTCTCACGACTTCAATTGAAACACACTCGCTTGACTCTAATGTACACAAAATCCGTTTATTACATTGAATAGAAATCGTGAAGGCACATCTTTTAGATTACAATCGGTGTTCAGAAAAACGTAGTAATTGTTACGCTATTATTATTAAACAAAATCAATGTCTTACGAGCATACATAAAGCCTAAGTTTAATAAATAATAAACATGTACCCAAGTGAAACTATTAATAACTATTATACGAGCTTAGTGAGTATAAAACTTAACACATATTATTAGCAATAGAGTAGAAATGAAACCTTTGTATAAATAAAGTAATAGAGAAAGTGAAAACGTACATATTGGTTTTCTAATCACGCCTCTACGCAGAAAATCTGAATATTTCGTGTTGAACCGCCCGCGGGAAGTAACTGCGAGCTGGATAGGCGTCGGAATTCCTAGACACGCTAGAAGACTCTGTAAATAAACGGCGTACTGGAAGTTAACAATACTTGGAATGAGCGAAATCACCGGGCCGGCTTGTTTGCCGATCTCAGGCCGAGCTTTTCCGGTGCAAATGAAACTTCCCTCCTAAGACACAAAACGTTTAGTGCGAACGAGCTATGTATTTTTCATTAACGATTCCTCTTTATACTTTCTTCGTATTGTTTCTCACGAGTTTGATAGTCACCAGAAGGGTGTGCGAGGGAGGGGCCAGGAACCAGTCGCATTCCAGAGCCGGGCAGCCTGCCTGCTTGTTAAACCTCGTTCACCGTCTCGATCACAAGTCTCATACCCTCGTATTATTGATAACTTACATTTTTATTTATTAATACATCACACTATTGAATAAATAACGAACTATTTAAATATTAAATACTATAGAATTTAAAGTAACAATTGTACCGTGTATTTAAGAAATGCTTTATAGAGAGTTGTTTTTTGTATTACTCAAGTTAATACGATCGTAATTTGCTCTTAAATAGCTAAAAGGTAATCAAACAATAAAACGTATTATATTAGAGATGCAACATTATTTTCTCATGGTAAAATAATTGAAGGAATGGCTCCTAAAAGACTGAACGATAATAAAAATTATAAACTGTTGGGAGTTAAATATAAAGCGCTCTATGCGGGCGTCTGCAATGGGGGATTTTTTTTGTGGTTAGCCGAATAGCAAGCCGGTCATGATAAGATGCCGTTACTGGCCAGTCGGCGCCACGTTATAAAGCTAGCTTTGAATATTTTCAACTCGTGATTATTATTACATATAAATTAACGTTTAAAAGTATATTTACCAAATATTTGCGCAATTTTCTTGTCAACAGTCAACCAACTGGCTAAAGCTAAATTAATCATAAAGAATCTACTATACGAGCTTCTTGTATGATGTTAGATTACTGCATTGTCAGCTTTATGGAATTTGCGAGTGATGGATAGTCTTTAGCAACTTCTACTTAGCGTCCATCACGTTTCAAATGTCTGAAACGGATTAAATGTGAACACTTTTATCTATTTGAACAATCTTGTGATTGGTCGTCGTTGCTAAAAGCGTCATGTTCATATCGAATTGTTAAATATCATTATTACGTTCATAAATGATTAAATAGGATAAACATGAATTGAAACACCTGCAAGTTTATGGGATTCGGGTTGGTGTGTTCTATCTGCATCTAGAAAGGTCCGTGGTTGTTTAGTATTAGTAGCGTTATGGGCACGCGACCCGGGCTCATTGTTTGACTCTTGCAGCGCAGTCACACCGTTCGATGAAATTGGATAAAGCATGGGAACGCCGCGCGGAATTCAGCGAGTGTATCGGGCACGGGCAGCCAGGGCTGCTTGCATAGCTCGCTTTATTGGCTGTAACGCGGCCGATAAGTGCGGCCGGCACACCCGCGCCGCGACTCCTCTAATGAACACCGGACTGGAAATTTATGAGCCACATTCCTCACGCCTCGCCTTTCCGCCTTTTTAACCATATCAAACATATTTTTAATGTACCAATACTTCACACAACATTAAACTGTTTATAAAAGTGCCATCTATGAAAGGTATAATAAAACTACGTGTGTAATCTTGACAATATGAGTTGAAAGAATTTTCATTGTTCTGCGCGTAGTAGAGCGTACAAAGAACCTGCGTATCATATGCTATAATTACCCCCCATCGCGGCATAGATAAGCACCAATATAATCCTAACACATGTATGTACCCGAGCGTCGCGTGCAGCGGCATCTGCGGTGAATGCTTTATGACTGCATTGTTTTTAAACTGCTTTTGACGTGATCGCAACACCGGCGAAAAAAGGTTTTCAGTCCGCGGTCGACCCGCATACCGCATCGTCGTTAACGTCTTCACCTGTTTTTTTTACTTCTAACTAAACCTTATTTTCCTCACATCGTAACATGCAAGACAAGCACGGCTAAAAATATTCCCCGCGACATATCGCTACACATCGACGACCACGACCCCGGCGTTAGGCCGCACACTGCTATACGATTCGTGCGACTGCCAGTGATGAGACTTCATTCATTCACAAGCGTTGCTTATCTAGAACCGATATGGCCTAAGCTTAAAACTACAAAGCACGAGTTTAAACTCTACCCTTATCGCCTTGAGAAACGAAATCGAATGGTAGCTGGAGTTAGACGACTGCCGCCGCGACCGACCCCGTCGTTTGAGTTAAGTAAACATCGAGTATTATCTGTCAACGGCCATGCATCACATCGCTGCATGTGTGGGTGCGCGTGTGTACATGAAATAATCGATTTATTCATAAAATCGACCATTCAAATTGCCAGCTTTGTGTCGAAGTTCGTATTATCGATATAATTAATTTAATGTAGGTCACCTACAACACGGAGATAAGAAAAGTTTTAGCCAGAAATCTGTAACAACGATACGTTAAATAAAGTTAAAGAATAAAGCTGTGTACATACAATTGAGATTGTATTATTTTACGATTTTCTATCGCACTTTTCAGTACACTATTTTCTAAAAATCCAGTGTTTCGTACTAAATTTTATTACGATTTTCAAACATTGAAATTAAACAAAGAATTAATATTTATAAAATTGTTACAATAAAACTGAAGGGCTACAATGTTCTCATGCATTTAAAAAGATGCTCTTACTAATTTGCCCTTACTTAATTGGATGGAATTGCATTTTTAGTGGTAAACGAGTTCAATGCTCACACGCGCTGATGTAACACCGACCTAGCCGCTTCCTTTTGCTAACGTAATAATATGAATCACCGTCTTTATTCATTGTTAACGAAGATTGCCCTTTGGTACTTCAACAGTTAACTTACAAAGTAAACATTACACATGTATAGTTTATTCAATAAAAATGCATGTATTTCCATGGATAAAAGTTTTTATTTGTATGTGTGAAATCGGTGTTTTGACTGCATAAGTTATTTTAAACAATCAACCCACGTTAATATATAAAAACAATGTGTCGGTATGTGTTCAGTAACAACAATGTGCCGCGGCTACCTACGCACCGTTCCGGGAAGTCGGGCGAAACTTGCCATGTTTATGATTATACGACGGATGTAGAGGCATGAATGCCATTTTGTCCTAGCGATTCGACGCTTTCTTTTGTATAACAATCGCTTCAGTTAAGTTATTTCATTAAGTCAGATATCAAGTCTCCTATATATTACGATTACAATTATTTAATATAAAAAATATCAAAATAATGTTGTAAATACTAAAAAAGTAGTATTTTAATCTTTAAATTTACTTGAAGTCATCCCATAAATAATTAGGTTTTGCGTTTAACATCTCGGGCCCTTAATATTTATTTGTTATATGAATTTCTTATAACATTTAATTAAACTACCGGATGTACAAATTATGTTAATAATGTCAAAAATATTGATAGTAATGTGTTTGTTATAGAGCTGGGAGCTGCTGGTATTGTCAAAGCTGAAGTGGGACGTCGCTGGGGTCACAGCGCATGACTTCCTACCGCTTCTTCTCTCCCGGCTGCCGCTGCGTGATCTTGTCAAAACAGAAATGGTTCAAAGGCACGCACAAACCTTCATTGCCCTTGCTGCAAGAGGTGAGTTTCCTTGTACCAAACCTATACTTTTATATATGTCATATACATAGATAGACGAATGCTGCCAGGCATAGGTCTCCCCCAGAAATCGTCACGATAGTCGATCTGGCGCTGCCTGCATCCAACGACTTCCTGCGACCTTTACTGATGAAGTGGTACTTATGTATATATATACATAATAGACGACAAAATTAACTTAAAATGTTTCCAGACTACGATATCTTATTGGTTCTCAACCGCAACATCTATATTTAGTAAGGATTAAATGTCTTTAAACGAGTTTTTTAAAAATGCATAAAATTTATCATCCCAAAAAGGTATTCTCAAACGTCATCACAACCTTGATAATCGCATATAAGCATTCGTTTTATTTATTTGAAATATTCGCTATACAACGTTACATTCTCATAGATACCAAAATCTCATGAGTAATTAAATGTAAAATTATCCTGAAAAACAACAAGTATACTGTGTAAATAATTTGCTTATCTATTGTATTTTCCTACTATAGTTATAATATAACCTATTTTAAATAACAATTCGTTATTATTTTAGCCGAAGGATGTCCACTGCTGGACATATGATTCTGCTATAGATTCCCAATAGGAGCTGGAATCGGCTTGCCTCCAGCGTCTTCCGCTTTAAATAAGACCGTCAGCCCCGAACACCCCGTCCCAACGCGACAGACCCTAAAAGTTACGTGTACAGAGTATCCGGTCCGTCATATTAAATAAGTAAGTGATAGTGATAGAGCTTACTGTTAAATCTTCGATCATAACTTCCTGGCCGATATTTTCTTCCTCCAACCAGAGCTCGTAGTACGTCCGAGCGAAGATATTGCAGGCTCGATGTCTGTAACGTATAAAATAATTTTCAATAAATTAAAGTAATGACTTATTTTTGTAAGCAGGATGAGCCTCCATGAAGGTTTCGTAGCGAGGTTCAGTGATGTTTCTGCGTCCTTGTTCTTAAATACATATTTATAAAAAATCCCGCTATTATTATTGCTATTTACAAAAGCCTATCCCTTTTGACTCTGCCGCTCAACACGCAAATTCATTGATTGTAGGTGCCGCTACTTACAATACGATCACACCCGGTACATTCAAACGCCTCATCGTCCTGAGACCGAGACACGTACTCGAGTTCCCAGACGATGCGACGACTATCAGACAAGTCACGTACACTGCAC
>DWIC01000429.1:0-11952 GCA_018248135.1 Battus belus
ATGTACGAGATACATCTGCGTCGCTCATCCACTGGATAAAGAGACGCCATTTTGTAAAACGTGGATCAGTGTCGAAACATTAGTGACAATGAAAATAAGCAAATAACAATTTTGACCCATTTGAAGAAAGCCGGGTAAAGAAAGACTTCATAATATATATGGGTACCGTTCAAGATCACTTAAAGAACCTAATAAACATCAACACTGCGGTCGGACGGGTAGATAGGTAAATACAACGAGACCAAAGGTATGTGTAGTTAGGCCACGAACTGTAATTAGATGCAAACCAGTGGAACGGGATCGGCAGAATTATAAGTCCGCGCATAGCAGCATTCTCAAAATTAAACTTTGTGTTTGAGATGAATCTAACAACCGAACAGAAAACTTAAATGTATGAGCAAGTAACCTTTATTTAACTAAGGTACCGAAAGACAAACCAGCAAACTAGCTCAGAAATCAAAGCTGCTCACACAGATATTGGCCCTAGACAAGACGTCCGCATGGCCTGGAAGCATTTGGTCAAAAAAAGGCCACCGATAAAGCCACATGAAGACGTGATAAAAGCTTAAGTAAAGTATCTAAATCTTCTTTGTTTAAAATAGGAAGGAGACGAGAAGTTAAAGAGGCCTGTACTAAATTTATATTTGTAATTTGTTGAAACATATGTACATACTACTCAGTACCAACGACGGCTACTTTGCCGTCAATATGGACTAAGCTGTTGGCTCCTAATCATTCAGAACATATCTAGACGTTCAATCTTAAACTCACGAGCTTTCAGGCCTACGTGCGTTCTTAAAATAAAGGGTTTGAAGAGACGGTGCAAGGTAGTGGTGGATCCACGAATTCGAATTATTTAAGTGTAAAACTGAGATAACATCAAACGACTGTTGTTAGTAAGAAACATTTTTTTCTACAATTACTAAAATTTCCCTAATACATTGGAATTTTAATGTTTGCTTTTCTATTTATATGCGGTTCCTTAAGTTTTTCTAACGTAAACTTAAGGAAAATATATTTTTGTCATTATAAAGTAAGGCATAATGATCATCACCATCATTATCATCATTTTTGCTGTAAAATGTGGACTACTGGATATAGGTCACCCGCATAAATTTCCAAAAAGACACGTAGGAAATGGTCTGCATACAGCCTCTTTCGACGATCTTGAAAAGGTCGTCTTTTTACCTTGTGAGTGAACTCCTGAACTCTACGAACCCAGCGGTTATTGTTTGTGTGCGCTATTTGACTTGTCCACTGCCACTTCGACGCGCTATTTGACTTGTCCACTGCCACTTCGGCTGCTAATCCGCTAGACTATATAGGTAACTTTCAGTTGTCTACATTTTCTCACTCCTAACACAATTACGTATAGAAATCCTGGACTTAATCCTCTCTGTAGCTCCTCTAACTACCGCGAGCTTGACAATGAGGTCCGAGTATGCAATTAAAATACAAACATCAATTTATCAATGCTGATAACACGCTAAACAAAAAGCACTCAAGAACATTACAAACGTATGTCATTTGCTATATAATGTGTTACCATTTTGTGATGACATATCATATCATGAGTGACATGATGTCACACATGTAGAAAACATAAATTTCTTTTAAAAAAATAACCACTCATTCCTCTTATTTAACTAAAAAACAAACAATTCTGAAAACTCTAGAACAGATAATAATCTGGAGGTCGGGTCACGACATCAGGTGAATACGATGTATTGACGCATTGACGTATCAACACCAAGCTCTCTGCCGGATACTTAACGTAAGCAAATTAAAGTACTTATCTGAAACGGCGAGTAGTTCCACATAAATATGAGATACTTGCAATTATCCTCATCCACTCGAGTGATGGAAGGAACTGCTGTTCTTGTCATACAAAAACAGCCCGATTTTCCGATTCGTATCCTCCGTTTTCTCTGTTATTTAAGACTTGACTACTTGAATATTTCCCGAACGAAAAACTCGTTCTGCCAGACATATCTCTTATTTCGTTGTGGTCTAACGCTAGAATTCATTAACTACATGCTTTTTAGAGTTTTGTTTCCGTACATGTTCACTTGCCGTCACTAGTGTTCAAACTTTAAAAAAAACATTTCATTTGATTAAGTTTTAAGGAAAAAATTATAAACACGCGACCCATAAAGTTTCACGATTTCGTGTCGAATTTTTTGTTAAAATTTTTCGTGAATCAGTTCAAAATTGTTCAAAATGTGTCAACAATGTCAGCTTTTTCAGAATTTGTATTGACTTTATCCATTACAGGTTGATTGGAGCGACCTTCACAATTCTTCCGATATTAAACCTTCCGGACTGAAAACCCTTGAAACAAGTTTTGTTTTTTGATTTTTCTCCTAATCTTTGTCATTTTTGTAACAAATCGAATCACTTTGTTACATTACTTTTTGTAAACGAAAAAGCAAAGGAAATTTTATGATAAGGCCTTTTATAACAATATTTGTGTAATAGTGTCAAATGCCCACTATTTCATAAGTTTAACAAATAATTGCAAACAGAAATAAAAAAGATTTTTAAAAATAAACCGTACCTCTGTTTTGCACAATATATTTCGTATTTAGAATATGTCATAACTAAACAAAACATCAAAAAGGAAACTAAGCAAACATTAGGGCAATTAAAAAGATTTTGGTGTAACTTTTTGCTCGTACGAAGAATGCTTTTTAACCTAATAATTAGCACCAATAGTTTTGCTACTTCCATTTTTTTCTTCTAAATATATTTATTTATCTATCTATTTGTTCATTCATTGTCAAACATCTATTGAAATTACGATTGATATTGTAATTGAGTTGAATTTGATCTACAAACAAATATATGTTGTGTTTGATGCGCCGGCCGCCGCTTCGTCCCGTAGTTGCGCGTCGGCACAGTAATGTGCGCGCGGAGCGGGCCCCGGCGGCCGCTGTTTAGGTCGTAACAACACAGAACCATATCATCAAATCTACCTGCCCGCAGCTGCGCGCCGCCCCCATTGTCCGCGCGCCGCTGACGGCCCGCTGACAGCGCGCTAATTGACAGGTGACAGGTGACAGGCGGGATTTGCGGCCGTCACGCCGCATTGTGTGCGCGATTGAATTAGAATATCAGGCTGATAACGAGCCCGACGCGACGCCGCAACAACAAAAAATAACATCGATTATAAAATAACGGCCGCTTCCCGAGGAGACATCGTGTCGAGCGCTGTCGACCGATGTGAGCCGCGTCCTACATGCGACAAAATGTCGTAGAATAAAGCTTAGCCTTGCAAATACCGATTGTTTGTGAGCTTCCACCGCCCCTACAAAGTTCAGATGTCGGCCACCAAGTAGGTTTTAACGCGGAGCAGTCATACATGTATATAACTCTGTCCTTTCAAAAGAGAGTCGGATATTTTGTGTAGACCCATCATTTTGTGTAGACCCATCATTTTGTGTAGACCCATCATTTTCTCCTGAAACCAAAAAAGGAAACTATTTGTATTTCCAGCTAAATAAATTAGTATTGCTATTAAGAATGGCGCTGGTAACGCTAGTGTAGTCGCAACGGACAACTCACACGGACCTGACATCGGTCGCGAGTGCCCGCCGGTGTTGGTGAATAGTGCTTTTACGATTGTTGCAACAAACGAGCGACCTCTGTTGTCTCCATTACTTACATTCCAGTGTGCTAGGTTTGTTTACTGATGAACCGGGAAACCGTATCTAGCCCAGACCCTAGCCCACACCTCTTTCTTTAACAGTCAAAAGATTATCATTCATTCTCACATCATTCATTCATCTGCCAACTAGACATCGTGTTCAATAGGTCGCAGGACGTTTTAATCTTAATCTGTTCAACTTGATCCCGAGACACAAAAAAATGTACCTCTGCCGAGGACCGGCGCAGTAATTGCTTTTGTTGAACCAACATTTAAAAGCGTCGATCGAGTAATGTCAGTAAGATCCGCATCACAAACAAAAGCTGCCAAACATTAAGCTCATCAATGCAACAACCCGCGCCGAGCGCGACTTCCGCAGCTACGAGTGCCTCCTTTAAAAGAACTCGGATGTTGTAAAAAAGTTTTATTTTGCCATCACAAACCCTTTTTAGGAGGCTCTGGTTTCGCCGAGGTGTATTGATTGATCGGCTGCGATGCGATCTGTTTTTGTTTTGTTTTGATTTGTTTTCCCGGGAGCGAGGGCGCGATATCGGGTGTCCATTGATCGACAGCCTCCGCAATGGCGCGAGACCGCGCTTTTTGTTTGCCGAGCGTGCTAAGGTTCTCGAATTGAACTAGCATTCGATGGATTCACTATAGTAACCTACTGTGGCTTGCTGCGTTTAAACACGTCACAGCAAGAGAGACTGCCTTGACTCTGTCAACCAACTGGTCATCGGTTGTGTAATAACTCCAGCACCTTATATATTAGGTCTGTCTGCAGCTTGTGGCGTCGTCTTTCCCGATGGCTTTCATTTTCATAGTAACCATCAGGCTCTCGAGTTATTGTTTTTCATGAGAGCGATATGATCAGAATGCAAACATTGTTCATGATTTCATATTGTTTCAATACCGAAGTTCGGACAAACATTTTATTCAAACTTTGACCGCTAATGTCACAGTTTATCTTATTAAGTGTGGTTGTTTAAAAGTAAAAAGTAAAAGAGATGAATATATAGTGCATTTATGATCAAAAGCTGTCAAATAAGTTCCTTTAATAACCTTATTATTATATATTGAAATATTTAAGTTATTAGGTAAAAAGTGACATCAATAATAACAGCAGTACAAGACAGAGCTGCTGAGACAGATAGTAAATAATTATTCATTCTAATATGTAATAATCCGAACAGAAAACGTTTTTTATTACTACATAGTCACTGCTTACGTTACTGCTTAGGTTCTGCAAATTCCAGCCTTTCTCAAAGTTCTTTCCTTGTATCGGATGAAAAGTGTTTCATCTCGCGCGCTACTGCGTATTATATTGCAATCGCTTGTTCCCGCGAACGCCGTTTCTGTCGAACTCGAATCTCATGTTTATACTTTTATTTGACAATAATGAGTCTTTGAAATGACCTTCCCTGTGACGCGGCATCGCATTTCGTTTATTCTTTGTTATGGTTTCATGTTGTATTGCTGATATTTCTCCGATAATCTTTTGTGTTTCATTTTCGATATTTGTCGACGATGTCAAAGTTTTTTTTTCATTCCATCTCAAATAATATTTATTTTAGTTTTGTCAATATTATCTCATCTCGCCCTTGAAATCGGTCCATGTTTCTTAGCATTCACACTGGCACATAGGATCACTCTTTTGATCTCCAAAAATGTAAAACTGCATTGTTATTATTGCTGTTGTTGATGTTTCTGTTGGGGTTGGGGTCAGAATATATTTTAGTTTTTAAATTCTAGCAGGGGATGAAGGCGCATATTTAAATCAAGTTTTATTTCACCTTTATTGTGTATTCACCCGTATTGCACCACACATGCAACGTATTTTTAATTAAGACAGAATGAATAAAGCCTATACTTTGCAGTAGATATCCATCGACTGAAAAAGGGCAAAAGAAATAAAGTCATTTCTGGCACGAAAGGCTGATCGCTTTCTAGAGCCTTCAGCAGGAGGCTGTGATGAAGTAGCTTCGAGATGTGGGCTCTGCAGAGCAAACTCGTAAGAACAACCTCAAGAGCGAGTAATAATAATAGCGCACCCTTGTTCTCTGAGTTTTTTCGTCATATTTGTGAGTGTTATACAAGTTGTTATTTCGTATTCAATTGCAAGCATTTCGTTAGTGAGGGTTTTAAGCATTGATATAAATGAATGTAAATAAGTACTCCTTACGCTATTGTTGTGTGGTGTTGGCGTGGAGTGGTGGCTCGCACATGCGCACGTGACGTGGCGGGTTGTATATAATCATACGACCGACATTTTAACACAATAAGCGTCTAAAATTTACCTGTAGCGCACATAGCACCGCGTAGCGCGCCGTAGAGCCTGCTACGGGTCCCGTCGTGTTATTACCGATGGAGCACAAAGAAGCACAAAGTAACAATAGTGTTTCTATTCGCACCCCTGTCGGCCGTCGCGGGTATTTAGACAATTATTCATCGGGCGTGACATCGCAGCGACAATGCGTCCCGGCCGCCCAATTTGATTACAGTGTGGTGACGTGACACTATTCAAATGCCGGTTGCGCCGGCGCACGCTGGGGTCCCGTACGCCTACAGTGCACACACAACGATCACATAATTATATAACAAATTTAATAATAATTGAATAATTCGTGCAAAATTCGCCTAACGAAACTAAACACTCGCGCCCCATGGTAGTTGGCCTGCACTGGGCAAACGATTGCAACGTGTATATTCTATATATTGTCGAGCGTGTCCGTGCCGTCCACTCCGCCGGGAACTACTCCGTCGTGTAAGTAAAAGTAAATAAATTGATTCGAAGCACTGTCGTCTCGCTTGTGTGATTATATAGTTAGTCATATGGGAGCGGGCGCGGAACCCTAATGTAAATATTAAACAAACAGTAACTGGAGTCGCGACGGGCGAACAGATGTCGCAGACGATCCCGCGCCCCTTTCACACACTCATTTCATTAGAGCGACGTTCAAAACAACGTGTACAAAACATTATATACTACACGTGTGTAAGACTGTACATTGGTGGAACCGTATTGTTTGCCTTACAATTACAATATTTTTAACAACTCTTTTATGTTGTTACATAGCGCTGCGTTTCCGTAGCGCCGCCACATCGCTACTACATACACGTTTCAAGTAGGATTTCTTTCCCATGATCCCCTCTTGTCACAGGCTCGCTGCTTTCACAACAACACAGCGGTATATTGTACACCTGGAGCCGACTCTTGAAGTTTTTCACTCAAAAAGTGTATCACGCATCCTTTGCCTAATTTCACTTATCTTGGATTTCCAACGTTGTTATTTTTTAGAAACAAAATAATTAATAATTAAAACTAAAAATATTTCTTCACTTTTTGCCAAAGAAAGATATGAAAAAGTTAATAATTACACTATCCTCCTCCCTTCCTTCGTCCATCGACTTAACCTAGCTGCTGTGATCTCCTCCCACTAGAGTACAGTGCTTATAGACAACATTGGGAGAATCGTGACTCTTTGTGACCTCGACTACTGTACCAGATAGACTGTCTATCTTCGCTCGGCGCGGTGCAAAGTTCTTGTTGATCAGTTTCCACATGTCTTCGTCATCATGTATTCAACTTTTTGTCTGTTTATGTAAAATGTTGCCTCTTTCACGGACAGACGTAACATATTTATAGCAACACCCATTTCAAAAACTTGGTTTGTGCCCCTTGTTGTAACGTGTTTTCATACTTACCCCGTGTCGTCAAAATAAAGCTTGATATTGAGTAGATTCCCGTTCGTCCTCTTATGGTAAGTGTATTAAAGTAATGTGTTTATATATACAACTATAACTGTGTGATCATAACACACAAAAATTATTGAGATTTAACCAGTTCACTATGAACTGCGCCGCATTCAGTGCGCCTCCACTCCTTAACTCACAACGCCAATCACAGTCATAGAGTCAATCTTGTCTTTTAGGTGCTGGCGACTCCATCAAATTTATGTGATCATGAACCATACTCTGTTCTGGTACCTCATGACGAATGGACCGCCAACTTTGTGCTGAGTCGGTTATCGGCGAGCGAGGGGCGCCGCCGGAGATGTCGCACCTCGTTGGTTTGACTCCGCATTTATTTCCAATAAAAATAAATTTCGAATGTAAGCGTCGAGGGCGCGTAGTTAGTCGCGCTTGTGTGCGTGCGAAGGGTATTTTGAAGAGTGTGCAGGATGTGATTGATTCGGTGGAGTGAGAAAATTGCGTGCGTCTTGACGAAGGGCGCGCTAATGTTGCAGATTGGCAATCAGCGCGGCACCGGCGGGGAGGCTCCAGACCCTCATCCACTCCGCCCTCCCTGCCCCGTGCCTTTCCGGTCACCGCACCCATACAAAAATTGTTAATCTGACATAAACGAGGTCATGAGATATCTCGTTCAAACTGATGATACATACTTTCCGGGGAAGCGGTCTGGGCGGGAATGCACTTTGCATAGTCCCTACTTCACTTGTTCAGTTTTATAAATGGAAGTACATGTTCGATGAACCTTCACCAGAGCGACCTTCGGGACTGGGGCTTAGCTCTAAATGTTTCAACGACTGGACAAACTCGCAGGGAACCAATACTCCACAGCACCGTCGCGCCAGCAAAACACAAGGGTGTCGTGCTTCGTCTTTTGGCAAGGCGGTCAGCCGCATTATCTTCGCAAACTTCTTATGTAATGTCCTCTTACTGCGACTGGTATATCGTATCTCTGTACATGCACCTGTAACTATATAATATGTAAATGCAAAAATGAATAACAAATTTGTTCGAGTCCGTAGCTGTTAAAGGCGTCTCTAACGGAATTTGAAATCTGTTTTTTTTTTTGACAAATCATTTAGTTAGTGTTTAGTTGAAGCTGTACGCTTGTGAAATGCGATGTGAATGTGAGCGGCCTGCATCTGAGATGAACGTTAACTCTCAAAAGGAAGTCAAATTTCACTATCAGTTACACAGTTACGGTAACATGTAATCGTTTTACTTCTATTTACATGTACAATTTGTAATGTGTGTGTTTGAACTGTTTACTTTATGTATTATATTCTACAAATATTATGTAGATACTTATATAAAATAAATGTATATATTGTTTATCTTATTCGAATGTTATACGCATTACAAGTGCTCTGTGTAATTTTCAATCCGTTATCCCATTTCATGACCACCGCTCATTTTTCTTTCAATAGCAAAGTCGTTCAGTCTTAATAGACAAGACCGTCTTTTGTACATCTTCTTTCTGTGATATATTTTCGTTTACTGTACCTTGATGTCCAATGTATATTGTATATGTATATTGTATATGTATATGTATATATATATAGGTAAATACGGTTTCCGCTCCAAGATATTCATAAAATTTTCAATGTTTTATTACCGCGTATAGTTTTTTTTGACGCTCGTAGAAATTGTGGTTCAGCGAACATGTAAATCCGTCAGACGTATGCAGCCCACTGTACTGAAGGAATGAACGACAAATAAAATGATAAAAACGCGCGGCACGAGTCGCAAAATTGTTTCCCGAGCAATCATTTATCGAAAGTGTGTAAGAACTATTAAAGAGGACTTGGAGGAGACGTGGAGGGCCGAGCGGAGGGCGCGGGCGTGCGCTCCACAGAAGGGTGCTCCACGCCGAGGGTACTCTTTAAGAAATCGCAAATCGGCCGCTCGGGGCGCCGCCCGCCCGGGGAATTTATTCATTTAGGAACTATATTGTCCGGAACGCTCGCTCAAAGTGGCGTTAAAGGTATTTTAGTACTCGAGCGAATCGCGTTTCTATTTACTAAAGCACCGCTGCATCCCCTTGCACAAGCTTCATATTTGCGAAATATTGTTTACTTTATTCAGTTCTTTAATATGAATTTGTTATATGGATATGGAATTGGAACTTTATGTGAGACATATAGTTTCACTATCAAAAGTATTACGTAAACAAAAACACAATTACAATCGGTGGCTATGCCCTCCACATGCACATCTCCGTGTCACATGTACATAAGTTGAGTGACAACAGTCAGTCTGTGTTTCTTGACACTAATATCTCGTAATATTATCGCTATCCGCGGGTCCTGTGTTTTAGATGAACCACACAGGTCTACTTGATTATGAGCGAGAGTAAGCGGTAAACCAACGCTTATTATTATTGCAGCACATAGCCGCTAGAGTAAATAATGCCAGTGAAGTATTACTTCGCGCTGTGCCTGGTAGCGCTCAACATTCGTCTCCCTCGCTCTCGCAGGTAGCTGCAGGTAGGGTCCTCGCTGCAATACTGAAGTGCAACACCATGCAGTCATAAGATTCTCCAATCTAACGAACATCTATACACCGGCCCTCTAACTTACCTTTTATCCGCAAAATTGAAATTTATGCGTATAAGGCCAATTGGTTTACAAACTTTGTCATTAGCAGGTGGTTTAATATTGGTGGATAACAGGAGTCGAAGAAGACAAGCAGCGCGGTACACCTGCGCTCCCATACCGTTTTAGAGAAGAATAGTACAGTATTATATGCTAAATATTTTAATTATCTCTTAGACCCGGATGGTGTATGCTCTGTGTTCTGTGGTGTGAACGTGAACGTGTGAAGTGCGTTTTGATAGAGTATGGCGAGGAGCGCTCTTGTAGGGTGCAGCCGTCTACCCTTCGATTTGCCGATCGTCAAAGGCGCGCGGAGTAACCGGATGAGAGTGAATTTCTGTGATGTTTTCATTTCACATTTCCATATTATTTTGTTTGTGGTGGGCGGGCGAGGGTAGCGGGGGAGGGAAACGGGGAGGTAGCGTTGGCTAACGAAGGGGCGACGCGAGAGCCGCCAGCGTTTGAAAAAGACTTGCTTTGAAAATTGGACGGCGTCATTACTTCGTTGTTGTATTTACGCGGCCGCGCCCGGGTCCATCTTATTCAAAGGAAAGTACACAAAGGTCTTCTTTTACAAAAAGGATCTGTTCACTTTCAAAGTAAATTATAAGTGACGTGCTCCTTGAGCGAAACAAACAAAGGGGATCGCGTTGAACTCTTTTATTCCTGCAGATTATTTAAAGCTTTATTTTTATATGATTAAATAGAAAGTCGGGCCTCAGGCACAAATATTTACATAACAACTGAAAAAGCTGAAAGATCGCTTAATTACCACTCGATGGCGGTGACGTGTCCGCCTTTTTAAAAGAAAATTCAGAAAGCAATCCGCTCGTGCGCGCTCAGCGTTCGTTGCAGTTATTAAAGTAACATTTCAATCTTGTATCAAAAGTACAAATCGATGCACTTGTTTCTGTCAGTGGTGCGGTGACACCGCTGCACCGCCGCCGCACCGCCGCCGCACCGCCGTCGAACCGCTGCCGCGACGCTTCATTTTTCTGAAAACTGCTGCGCCCAGTCCTGTGCCGGACAAACAAATTCAACTCAACTTATAATTTTATATTTACAATGAACTCGTCAATAGAAATCGTCCGAGCCTGTGTAGTCGGAGAATGACTCGTGCTGCATACGCCGTAAGGTCCAATATGGTGCTCAGTGGCGAATGAGAACCGAGATGCTCGCACTCGGAGTTAGTTTATTATGTGCTGCCCGCCTAGCCTTAACTTGCGAGCGAACATATACCGCGTCCCTCCCCCGCATTCGCATTGCGAGGGTGTGCACCGCACCCACAATCCATCGCAATTCACAATTCAATGAGGCCGCTTTGCGAATATTTTCATTTGATTAATTGGGAAATTCTTGACATCGTGGAAAGTAATATTACTGTTGGCGGGTTCCGTGCATGCCGGACTCTGTGGACGAGCCACGACCTTTATTTAACGGAATAACTAGTTTCTAAGCTCAGCCAGTAGACTGAGGTTTAGGCATGTTATGACAATAGATGACGGGTGTTTAAAACTTTGTGGAAATTGTAATTTTTAAAAACGGATACAAACATCCCGTTCATCACTTTATTGAATGGCGTACACGCACTCACGTATATTTTAGTGTTAGTTGTCAATCGTGCTACATGCGCTGCTCGACGACATCAACTTAGTTGCCATATTACGTAACCTTTAGAGCTCCCGGCCGGGCTCCGTATTGTTCAGTAAAATGAAATAATATATCAAGACGGGGCGCAAGTAAATTTGTACAAGTGCAAGTACATTTAGTAAATATAGACGGTGTAATAAATAAAAATAATCGGGTTTGTTACTCAAATTTTTTACTCTTGTATGCAAACTTGATGATACACAATTTAAAGACGTACCGACGTACGTACAGCTTTTTTGTTTTTTTTTATTATGTATTTGAGTGCGTTTGACCTCAATCTTGCCTAATGGGAAGCAACGATGAGATCTAAGG
>DWIC01000430.1:0-11940 GCA_018248135.1 Battus belus
TGTAGCGCTTTGTACATAGCCGCGAAATTCAAAAGACAAAAAGGCGGAAGGGAGATATTTGACAACCTAATACATTCTTCATATACTTATACAGGAAGCGTTGACATCTTCCACGGATTACTATCTCTTACTCTTCTATCTACATATATATTTTTAAATTTTTCTTTATACAATTTAAACATTAAAAAGGAACAAAAATGAGTGTTCCTTTCTTTTTTGTTTATAAAACTGTTCTTTTAAACCGTTGCGATTCTCTTTTTTAACAAGCCCTGTAGGCCCTCGCCGGCGCACGTGCCTTTTGTTAACTCTCAGCTTTTACCCGAGTGCAGTGAGCTCGGTAGCTTCCTTACCACTGATACGAGAACTGCTCTTGATAAGGATGAGGATGCGCGCCCTAAGAGCAAGTGTTCCCGCAGTAGACACCAAGTCGTACCTGCATCGTACTTCGGACAGTAACAACCAACAACAGATCCAGTTCCCTTTCCTTCTTTTCTGGGTCGCACACGCAGGACCGTCCTTTATTTGGCTGGGCATGCGAAATAGACACTCCGTCCTGCTTATCCTGTCAGCCCGGAAAGGAAATGAGTTCCTTCGAAACCATTTTCGTCGAGTTTTGGAAATATTGCAGAAATGCGGCAGCGTTGGGTCGACCATACCCAGCCAAATGTTGATACTGGTCTCTGAAAAAAAAATCAAATAGTTATGTTACCTGTTATTTTTTATTATTCAAAATAAATTTGCTTAGCTTTATTATTTTCCTTTTAATTGCGGGGTACAAAATAATTTTTGTTATAATTTATAGAGTCTCCAGGAAAGCCTAGAATTTACAGCGACGGCGGCGAATTGCTTGAGCAAGGACACATTGCGCTGCTCAGCCTGGGCTCAAATCTCTCACTTGTCTGCGAAGTCGACGACGGTAACAAACTTATTTTAACCTCAAATCAAACTTAAACTATAGTCCTACCGAAACTGTTGTACTGCGTCTTAAGAAAAGCTGCGAGGTGAGGGCAGGGCGAGCGTTGACGGCGGATCAATCTTTTTCTCCCGCACCAATAACACGTGTTTCTACTGTTTCGGTAGTAATTGTGCTACATAATATATACATGCTTAATTAAGTCTTATTCGTAACAGAGTTTACCATCTTCATAGTTCAAAGTTCAATGAAGAAACTGTAAGAAATATAAACGCCCTGTCAGTGCACATTTAATATTACCACCTAATATGATCAAATTAAACATTGTGAGTTTGGTATTAGGTTTCTATGTTACATATGAAGCGATAGCATTTGAGTAAATGTTCTAACCGCTTCAGTATGATGACATTTGAATTAAATTTATCAAAGCAAATAGCAACTTATTCACATGACAATAATTATTTTATTTTAGTTTATTCATTCTGGCATTCATTAGAAATATAGCAATGGCAACACGATCATCGTATACCTACTGTTGATAGGTGGAGTGGTTCGTTGATCATAATCGTGTATCCAGTAAATACCTAGTTAATTTACCTAGCATCGCTTGTCGTTTATATCTTTGTTTCGGAAGTAAAACAGAAATTGATAATCTGTCGGTTGCTTTTCAATACATATTTAATAACATAGTGAATACGCCGAAATTTAAGAACTCATATAAAAATAGTGACACACAGGGGCGGCTCTAGCTCGTGTAGCGCCCGTGTCCAATGAAACCCTGGCGCCCCCAACGCCTCAGACCGGCTGTAACTATTAACTTTGCCGTCGTAACAAGAAAGTTTTTCATATTCCAACGCGCTGTTTTATAAGTAGGTATAGCTACAGTATGGTATTAGTTATGGCCTTTCTTCTTATGACGGCAGAATAACACATATTGTTTTTATGTGACACATGTGGATGATGGTCCAAGACGATACTCTTAGCTGTGGCGCCCCCTGAAACGGCGGCGTCCGTGTGCATTCCACACTCTGCACTGTAGGTTAAGCCGCCCCTGGTGAAACGTTACAAATACAGGAAATAAAACATAAAATCGTAACGCCTAAATTTCGTCTTGAAAAAATTAACAAATTCTCTATGAATCTGTGTATACGCATTTATAATAAAATTTCAGAAGATATTTGAAATATTTTTAGAATAATTTAACGTTAAAATGTTATTAGTTGATCGAAATATGTAGAACTTGGCATGTTGATTCATTGAAATATTCGATATCACAATGTACATATCAAAGATAATTTTAATAAAAGATCAACTGTTTAATTTTTGGTTGACCCTTTACGTTGACGTTTACTAACGAACTGACTACATAGACCTATGATGTTAGAAGTAGTTGACTATTCAATAGTACGTGAAAATGTTAGCTTCAATAAAGATATTTTAAATTGGATGAATAAACGGTTTTCGTGTTTGTGCAGAGCAACCAGACACGCTGGTGTATTGGCGACGCAACGGCGCGGTGCTGGAGCGCGCGCACGGCGGCCGCCCGGGCCTGCTGCGCGTCGAGGTGCACCTCCGCAACGCCACGCGCGACGACCTCGACGCGCACTACGAATGCCTTGCGCAGAACGCGGACGTGACCGAACCGCTCACGACGAGCCTCGTAATCAAGATGTATCGTGAGTTCAACCATATAATTAACCTCACAACGCAAATCCTAAAATCAATTATATGCGGATTAAACCGAGTTAAATATACATTAATTAACGTCATATGCATAGAAGACCACTGATAGAAGTCCACTGTGGCTTAGATCTTCCCCAAAGATCGTCACGAATACCGCCTTGTGTTATGGTGCCCCAGCTTCTCAACTTCCTGCGACCGTAACTATGTCATTGGTTTACCTAGTGAGTGGCCTAACACGCCCTCAACAGCGCCCTCTACGTAACTACGGAGTTAACTACTGCGATCCCCAACCCGCCTGTCATGTGTTGGAATTATAGTATTTCCTCCCATACATCTTAAACTACAAAATATATTTTACGGCCCGATAAATACTTTTATAGAACATAGAAAGATTTTAATGGTAAACAGAATTTTTCACAAATCAAGGAAAAGTGGTCAGTAATGTTCATGAGTCTTAAACCTAATGGAGTGTAATGCAGTACAATTCTTTGGATTTTTATTCCATATAAAGCTTTAAAATTGCAATTATACTGGTGGAAGAACTTTCTTACTTAGAAAGAACGCGGATGTGAAATTAATCGTTTTATATTTGCCCAGTGCCGCCCCTATCTGTGGAAATTCGGCTGAACAACAACTACGACTTCGAGGCCGGCCAGCCGCGCGTCGTGGACTGCATAGTCGTGGGTTGCGTGCCACCCCCCGCTATCACCTGGCACTTGAGCAACAACCTTCTCAAGCCCTCCGTCCACAAGGTGATACACATTATGCTTAAGTCTCTTATTGTTCCTTTTTAAATTATTATTGACCTACACCCATAGGAGCAAATACTCACTTGGTATTATATAATATCGATATTATATAATTTAATAAGAGTTTAATAAGTAAAAAACTAAATAAACGGAAAGACAAAATTTAAATTATTTGATAAACTCAACGGAGATTGGTTTTTAAACTGAACAAAGTCATTGACTCCGTCAAACGGAATGTCAGTGTCATATACAGTACAAATGAATACAAACACGTTTTAAATAATTTTATTTACAAGTATTGAATAGTGAATAGACAAGTACTGTTTGAACTCGAAAAGATAATGAATACACCGCATTTTTTTAGTCTTTACACTGAGCAGATTTTAAGCTTCATAAGTAACGGTTAGCAGTGAGTTTGTGTAACATTCTTGGAAGACGCTAGCGGATGCGTGACAACGCGATGTTATCGCAGTTGTTGTAGCAGAGAAGTTACTTGTTCACTTATAAGTAAACATTCAACAGAGTAAGTATAGAATTTAGAAGTGGGTTAAGAAAATAGACTACTTTTGTGGAGAGTGAGGCAACGGGAGATATGAGATGTCTGCAGCTTGTTTTAAAACATTCTAATTTGTAAAAACCAAAATGAACAACTTTATTTTGGAATATATAATGTTGTCGAAATGTTATTCCATGTACCCATATCATTTTAAAGTTGGTGAATATAGAAATCAATTGGAAGCCACCGGAAGGAAGGAAGTTTGGAGTATGTTTATAAATCTTTTTAAATTGGAGGTTTAGCGAGGAACAGTCTCCTAGCAGCAACAAGTTGCTTTTTAATTAAATTGTCAAGCTTGGATAAATGTCAGGGAATCCTGTTAGCAATTTTAAGCATGACTTTAAATGTAAAAATGTGCATAAGAGAAGTTTTCATATTGCTTATTCAGGAGTTGCATGATGGCAACTACACAGTATCTTCATTGACATTGGTACCATCACTGGGGGACAACGAACATGAACTTGTGTGCCGCGCCCACAACAGTCACCTGACCACTGTGTTTGAAGACAAGGTCACCTTAAATGTTGGATGTGAGTTAATTTCTTCCTATTATGCATTTTTCAATTGTGATCAACAATAAACTGTGCAGTATTCATGAACAAGTGAAATAGATGACAAAAATTAACTATTACACTGCTTACAAGATACATTTGTATATTTGGTTTTAAAACCAACACTTTTTTTTTTACTTTACTTTCTCTGTGTAACGGTTAGTTCCATAGTTGTTAAGTTGCATAGTTCTTTCAGGTTTATAAAATAACATATTGATTATGCTGGTCAGGATTCCTAAAAGGCATAATAAATGTACAATCCTTATTGTCCAATTATTACAATTTTGTGCGATTCTAATATTATTTACATTTTTGGCTTGGAACCTGGGAACCTATTTTTTCTTCTACAACCTTATCTCTTTTTATCCAGGTGTGATTTTAAGTAGAACCACTTAATTTGTATCTTTCCCAGCCTATTTCACAAAGATATCTCGCCACCGAGTCAACTAAGACTTGGCTAAGGCTAGAAATCTGAATGTGGTAGACACATCCTTGTCTTCACCCAACTTGAACTTAAGCTCGATTTTTTGATGGAGAGTCCTGGATGACTAACTCATCTCTATTTTTTAACAAATGTTCCCCTTCCACTGTTGTCCCAGTTAGGACTTTTTCTCCATTGTCAAAGTATAATTTGTACCTGAAGATGCATGCGAATGACTCTAAGGGTCATATCTCCGTTTAAAAACTAGACCATCAAACTAACAATCCCACCTGGACTACAGTTTAGTTGATTTCACTTAGAAAGTTAAAAGGATTGCTCTGCTTTTATATAAAATTGTGATTCTTCATTCATCTCTCCCAAATTTCATTATTATTATTAATTTATTTGTTCTGTTATACATGAATTGTATATTATACCATTTTAGGAATGTGTTAAAATAACAATTTTTTTGAAAAAGTTGAAATGAAGTGGTGAAATTTTTTGAATTATATTGCTCTACAAGTGACCAGATACAGTTTGTATCTGAAACCACTTAATTTTCAAACTTGCTCAGTGTTATGCCAAATCCTTAAAAATCCATCCATCTAACTTCTGGCCTTCCTTTCACTCAAATCCTCACAAGTCAGTCGGTTGATGTAAAATTCTGTTTGTTGTTTGCAGACCGACCCCTTTGCTTGTCACCCCAGGATGAGAAGGTTGGTGCAATCCTGCAGGAAGCGGAGACTTTGACCTGCGTTGTTGAGGCATCTCCAGAACCCTTGCAGTTCACATGGACTTTTGCCGATTACAGATCCCTGTACACCAGTGTAAAGGTAATGAATTCTGTTTACCACCTCGTTACATTTGCGTGTTTCATTTTTAATTGTAATACATGGATAAGGTCACTAGGTATTCTACCTATTGAGGAGAAAATAATTTGTAAAAGCTGGATAACTCTTATTAGAGTAGAGTCTGCTTATGTCAACACAGAGTTTCATTTGTGAGGCCGATTTGTGAGATAATAAAAAACCTGACTTATTTACCTAATTAGTTATTTGTCAGACGAAGTAACTAGATAATGGAACGAACCATAAAGTGAATTAATTTTCATTGTTAAGTTATTGATACTGTGAGATCATAATTACAGTCCTGTCGTTTAATTAACTGCTATGGAGTGTTTATCAATGGCACATTATTTTTCTTGTTAAACAATATCTGGATCCTTTTAAACATACAATATATTTTTTCTTTACTATTTGACAAATATTTTTGCTTATTATAGGTGCACATGTCAGATAACAAATTGTGTTATGACAACACTGTCATATGTGTCCCCTGCAGCTCGTCTATGAATGAACTTTCAGGTTGATCGATACATTTCCATTTTGCCAATATACTGTGATGCCAGGTTGGCTTACCACGTTTCCCTTGAGGGTCCAAACCAATTCTATTTGAGCGGTTTGATCTGTTTTTCGATTGTGTACTCATGGCATATTCCTAGCATGTCAACAATGGAGATTTTATTTGGTCAGAATACCCATGAATTTTGCAAATGCACCGGTTAACAAAGACAGTGTCGTAAGTAAGAACCTGTAATAAATGTGAAGGCATGTACATTGTCCTTCTAAGGTTTACTTCGCACGTTTAGGTTAGCTGGAGATGTTTAAATTTATTAATTTAAATAGAGATCAGAGATGGTAGTGAGTGATGTTAGTGAGCCGAGCGTCGTACATGTTTGTTGTTATTTCCACAGAAAGTCCCCGGACATTTACATCGCTACTACTCGACGCTGACGTGGCTGCCGCGGAATGGTGATTTCGGGATGCTGTATTGCCGAGCCACCAACGACTTCGGAGAGCAGGATAACCCGTGCCCGTTCGAGGTGAAGGCGGGAGGACCACCCCAACCGCCCGACTGCGGCTTGGTGCGCCCCCAACCGCGCACCCTGCGCGTCGAGTGCCTTAGAGGTAAGCAATCAATCCCCAATAGAACAAGCGTCCGTCCATGCCAGTCTTCATGACTGCAAGCTCTACTATTGTCTGTTTCCCAAGATAGAGTCAAACTTCACTCTGTTTAGGGGTTCGCTACTAGACTACGTAATACTCAAGAAGCTTTTGCACTGTTGCGAGTACAACTTAAGTGAAAAATACGGCATATTAATATGTACCCACCCGCAGCGCGTTCGTCTGAAATTGCCTTTGAGATAAAGCGGACCTGAAGATGCAAGTAGTGCTCGAGATAGGATGGAGATATTCAATCACTGCATCGCTGGTGCATCGTCCAGCTTCCAGCCAGCAGGATTATGTTATTAATGTACTACTACTGGTCACGTGCACAGGAAGTCAAGTAGCAAGTTCATCAGGCATCGATTGATTGCAGGCACAGACAAATTTATGTTGATGTTTTTAACTTGTGCCGGAAACCACAAGTGTTGTGGTTTGGTTGGAGTGGCATCAAATGTTACCAACATTCGGCAGCTAGTAGGTACCAGTGACTTAATTATGATTATTACAGTTCCATGTTTATGTAATTGTTCAGGATGGGACGGCGGGCGGCTGCAGGTGGTGCACATGGAGCTGTTCAGCAGCCAAGGGGCACTGCTGCATAACCTGAGCAGCGTTGCTGGCGTGTTCCAGCTGCGCGATGCTATGCTGAATGACAACTTAACGGCCATTCTGTACTCGAGCAGCAGCCGCGGCCGCTCCGAGACCAAGACCATACATCTGCAGACAATCGGCTCCTCCGGCATCTCGGGTGAGATTAACATAACGCCATTATTTGAATCTATTGAAGCAGCGGCAAGCGGCAAGCGTCAGACGGCAGACGGCAGACGCTGCTCGGTACTCGGTACTTATTATTTTATTTGATTTGGTTGAAGCGGACATCGACCTTTGTTCTCGGACTTTCAACAAGTTACGCACTAGCTTTCCAAACCATTCCATTACCGTAACCGCAACCACAATTTGTTTAATAACAAGACTTTAAAACGTTAAACGTTGACACCGTTATTTACAATATCATATATTTTTTTGCAGCAATTAAGGAACATGTCGGCAAGTCAAGGTTGCATCAGGGCTTGGAGGCGACGTCCGGGTTCCTGCTGGTGCTGGTGATCGTGTTGGCGGCGCTCTTCTGGTCGCGTCACTCCAGACTCAGTGATCACCAAGGCTACGACAGCCCGGACGTGGTGCCGTGCACAGACGGTAAGTGTAGTTTATGTGTGTGCACATCTCTGCACTTGTGAATTGCTTCCAGGCATTGTGACGTCATGGGATTGACAATTAATGTTTACACTCGCAGCGGTCAAAAACATTACTTAGTGTTGGAAATTAAATAATTTTTTAAATTAATAGTAATTAATTAGTGACATTTGTGTGAGTGTATGTTTGTGAGGATGAAAGAAGGCAACAGAACGTTATTGTGAAATAAGAGCAGTATTTACCCTGGTATGAAGGACTCCTCCATTCCTTGGTCATTTGATTGATGGTGATGATGAGACTTCACTGTTATCCGAGTTATCACCGCTTGTTCGTAGCTGTAGTAGACACGGAATCCAAAGTCCTCGTCTGTCATACTTGGAGATGATCTGTGCGGGGGCGGTCTTGGTCGGGCGATGCCTTCAATGGCTGATGGTCAAATGTTCTTCATCTCATCATTAAGGTTGACCGTCAGTCATGTCTGCAGTCGGTAAATGTTCGGAACTAATGTTCTTGTGGTCGATATTGTGAATTAAATCGTGGGAGTTGTGTTCCAGGGGCATTCCATCGCGAGACAGACTTCGACCGCGAGGAGCGCGGGCTGGCCACCACCAACATCACTGTGAACCAGCTTACCACCTGCCCAAGCGTGAGTTCGCGCTTTACTCTGCAGTAACAATACAATTCGCGATCGTTTCGTACCGTCCAATGGAACCTATTGCGCTGACATGATCCCTCTCGAAGCACTTCCTTGTTGTACATTATTTAACTTTGATTCTTTACCACTCTCGGAGTGCGCTGCCAGATGTGAAATCACTCAAATTTAAGTGCAATTACAAGCTAATTGGTTTAAACAGAGTGACGCAGACGCACCAGATGGACTAACCACTTAAGTCCCGGTCGCGGAACTCGACTTGCTAACTAGCAGCCAGCAAGTTCAAAAGTAATTATAATTGTGGGATAGTTACGATATGCGCTGTGATACTAAATCACATAATTAATTAAATATAATACGAGGACCGTCACAAGTAAAAAAATTGTATAAGTGTGGTGTTGTTGTATTCGTGTGTCATGTGGGACGTGTTGTGTTTGCAGCAGTACACGCCGTCGCCGTCGCCATCGCCGTCGCCTGCGGGCGGGTGCCGCGTGCTGGTGGACCAGCCGCCCTCCCAGCGCCGCGCCTACTTTGTGTGAGACGGAGTCCGCGCACCTCCCACACCGGGCGCGTGCTGCCCGCGCACCGCACGCGTCTGTCACGCGCTAACAACTAACGCTTGCATGTCGTATTATCGAACGAGAGGCACCAGTGTGAGACGTCACTGGTCGACACTGGTGCGGATGCGGACGTACGGAACATTCGTGATGTTGGTCCGCTGCGTCGTTCATTATTTTAGTTCTATAATAACATTATATTTAGTATACTCGGCCTCACTTAGAAGTGAAGCGTGAAGCTGGTCGTGTCGTGTCGTGTTCGTTGTCGCGCACGATTATTGCCAACACTATATTTCATAGATTGTTAGAGTATAGACGCGTTTGCGTAACTGTTATATCAATATAACATTATAAATGTAATTTTTATTCCTAATAAACTTTACTTATTTTCACATTGTGTATATATTTCTATGACAGTGGTTCTATTTTAAAAATTTGGAATAGCCACTGCTCAACACCCCGTCTGCGGCCGTTTTTTGAACAAATATGAACATACAAGTAATTATTGTATTTAGTGGGCCTTCTCAAACCATTACAGGCCATTATTGGAGATTCGACCTGGGTAAAGTTCTTGCTGAACGGGTTCTCTTAACATTTTTCTCATGGGATTATTTATTATTCATGGGTGGATTATGATACTAATAAACGAACCTTAAATAAAGGAACAATACTACCAACAAAACGATAAAAAACCTGTAAGATGTTTCTAGATGTTATTTAAAAATTTTAATTTCAAATTTGCATTTTAGGCTAAGAAATATTTATTTTCTGTTAACATAAAAAAAATAAAATGGCTGCACGTAGCATAAACTAAGCCACTTAAATTTATTGCCGCCTTTTATTTTTATCATTCCTTAATTTTAAATATTGTTTTAGAATTAAGAACACATACCATACTTTGTTGCGACAATTCGTACAGCGCCATCTAGTGAAATTTTATATAACGCCACACGCCACGCATGCGTAAAACAGTTTTTCGTTGAATTTAGAGAACCTATTCACTTGTTAAAAGATAATAAAATAAAACAAAATTATAAAGGTAACAGAGGTCGTTGATGGTCGCTGAAAGCTCTCAAGTATACATTGTTATGCTCACGTATCGTATCTAGTATAGTCAACTGAGACTCTAGGGAGAACCGAAACTGAACGTATTCTATGAAATCTTCGGCCATCAAACGATCGCCGAATTGTGTAGAGCAAGTGAAGACGAATTAATGTTCTATCGAAATAAACAGAATAACTGTAGGCACCGTCGTGAACGTAATATAAAAAATCAGTAAATTAAATAAAAGATCGATAATATTTTTATGTTACGGACAGAGAAAGTCATTGTCGGCGCATATTTTTTGTGGAATGCGGGTAGTTCGGAGGTCTAATATTATCAGGTCGCTGTGTAAGAGTAGGTAATCGCAACGGCTTCTAATTTACAAGCTGGGTTAAGTTCCAGAAGGAGCTTTTTGCTGCAATCTTTTTTCTCTAACTCTCCTCTCGAAGCGAGGGGGAGGGGGATAGCGTGGAAGTTTAAGAAGAATACATAGTCCCTCATGAAAACGGCACGAGATAGCATAGGCCGACACGAGAGCCCGATTACACGACTCATTAATGTCACAGCTTCACTGCGCTAAAGCATTTTATGTTGTTATAATTTTAGATGTTTATTAATTTTTTAACAATAATTATATTTTAAATGTATCAGGAACATTATGTAGATTATAATGTTATAACAGTACGCCCTTGTAGTTCTAGTGATTCATGTTAAAGAAATATTTTGTGAAATGTTCAGAATATCATTTATAATATGGTTTATCGTATTGCATTACGCTGAACAGTAATTGTAATTGAGACAAATACCGCTGTGACTTCGAAATTCATCGCGGTCTCATCATTATCTCTCAGCATACGGTATATAACATAACCATTGCAGCTCAAATATGAAATAAAAGAAAGACACGATATGTAGAACTCTTCATATAAACTTCATATAGACTGTGCAGCTACAACAACGTAATCGCGAGCGCAATCCGCACCGCACCAACAAGCTCGAAACCACATGTCGTCTCGCTCGCTCTCCGCGTTCCACCGTTTGAACTCGAACGCGAGACGTCCTTCGAGACGAGAAGTAGAATTTTAGGCGCCATGAGTAAACGTCTGGCGCCGTGTGTTTACGCCCGCAAAAGTATATAATAATAATTACGTATTAATATTATATGATTATCAAATGTATTTAATTACTTATTTTCTTCATGTCATATATTAAATAAATAATTAAACTTTGTCAAAGTTTCATGAACAGCGTTCTACTGGTTTATATACTTTATATAATAAGTACGGTCTGTACAAAAAGTATCGCGAATTTTGTCTATTTTCAAAAATTATTGATTTATTCGTGAATATCTATTTTGTCCTCTTCAAAGTAATCCCCTGAGATATTATACACTTGTGCCAACGTTTTCTTTCCAATCTTCGAAGCACTTCAAAAAATTTTTTTTTTGTATCTTGTTCAGCTCCTCCTTCGATACCGTCAATTGTGGCGTAGCGTCGTCCTTTCATGGGCCTCATCAGTTTCGCGAACAAGAAAAAGTCACAGGGGGCCAGATCTGGGGAATACAGTGGCTGCGGTGTCATTAGTGTGTTGTTTTTTGCCAAGAAGTCGCGTAC